>JADKLZ010000687.1:4529603-4541088 GCA_021533235.1 Biomphalaria straminea
AATATAATAAAAAAAAATTGTTATTGATCTTGATTAAGAAAGAAAATGTTATATTTGATTCTTGTCAATCTGACACAATGTCTAGGTTGTTCTTTCCACCATCTATAGTTTAAAAGAAAAATTTTACCCTTAAAACATGGTACCAGACAGAGGTTCCACCAAAGTCTATGTGAAAATCCGTAAAGCTGTCTTTGACCCCCATAAGGCAGTACTTTTGAACCTCTGGCCTGACCAAGGTGCAGTCCTCTGGTAACTGCTCAGGCCACACATTTCTGGCCCAGCTTACTTGACGGATAATGTTGGGTGGCTCTACAAACTCTGAAAGCCTAGAATTGAATCAAACATAAAAAAAAAAAAGTAGACAAATAGCCTGATTGATGATTCAAGCCTAGCATATAGGTTTTATTAATTCTGAATGTAGTCAAAGTTTGCAATAATCAGTTTATATCTATAAAGACCATCTAATAATAGCCTTGAATGTTTTCAAATTTGGTTAATGTTTGGTCCAAGATACATATGTTTGTATGTGTGGAACTGAACAGAATAGGCCCTCCCCCTCACCTATCCTTACAAAGATCATGTTAATGCAAAGATACATGATCTGAAAGTGGTGGACATAGACATTAATAATTGGGAAGATATAATCTTAGACTACACTGTGGTCAGAAATGGTGACAAGGCAAGCTATGCACAGCATTCCAGTGATGATCTCAGCCATCAATGTAGTCATCTAAATGAAAAATGACTGTTTTTCAAACCTCTAGACAGATGCCACTTTTGCACACAAAAATGGGGCAAAGGATGCTTCTCTAGAATAGGACTTCATTATAACAAGAGGAGCCACAGTGGTACTATGGCTGAAGGAGATAAACCAACAACTAAATCATATAGACTTTATATACACTATCCCTTAGAAATGCTATGATTGTATAAATTTACGTCAGTTCAATTGGCCTTTAGGTTTTCTACTGCGTATAAATATAAATTGGCCATTATTCTTTTTTAACTAAAAGCTTTTAATTTTTAATTAAGTAAAGTAAATCTTACAGATCTTGCGATCTATGAGGCAGAGATGATGCAAAGATCATCCATGTCTACGGCCAATGGTTAATGAAGGTGTCATCTGGCCAGCAAAATGACTAATCGTTACCTTCCACAACTAATGGCAGATACACATCAGAATTGTTCTAAAAATCCAGAAATTCAAAATCCCAGTCTTCACTGGCATTCAAACTTAAGACCTCTCGATTTGTAAACTTAGAGTCACCATGTACCCAATTTTATAGTACCCTTTCCTATATGTCAGCCCCACACCACCCCCATCCAAAAAAAAAAGCATAAATGAATATTTCAAGTTTCATGTTTTGGGACAGGAGGGGGTTCGTTCTGCTTTACATTCTTTAAAGTCTTTAAAAAAAAATGAGAATTCTTACTGCTGAAGGAGACCTACTTTGTGCCGGAGAACTCCAAACTGATAACATTGAGAATTTTGTCTCTGTTGGGACTGTTGTAATATTCTGTCCATTCTCTCATCAACATTTTAATATCATCCTGTCTGGAAACATTGATCACATCAATTTCCCTCATGGACCCTAGAAGAACACACATTATTATTAACTGAAGAAAAACAGTTTAAAACAGTTGTCTCATTAAAAGCAGTTTATGTTTTATTCATGTAACCTACCTACTAATTGTTCGATTTCTTGAATAGAAATGGAAGGAGAAGGTAAAGTTAGTCCAAGCCCATCTTTCTTCTCACACAAAATCGGCACATCAAAACCTTCTTTATCAAAATATTCCGGTGTGATTTGATTCCCATGAAGTCGTTTAATGGGTATTTCCTCAGCACTTAAAAAAAAGTTTTCAATGCTTTGTTCATCAAAAAAAAAAACATACAAGAAAAGCATAAAAAATACTTTAAGAACAAAAACAAAGCTTAAACAAAGTGTAATTGTATCAGTTTGAATCAGTCATGTAATAAAATTTGTAATAGATCAACAACAACAACAACAAATCTGTGCAATTAGAAATATTTGTATCAATTTTTTTATTAGAGATATTTCATGCTTTTAGCTTTTTCATTATACTATGACCCTATTGCTTGATTTTTATTTCAGGATCATTGGGCGCCTCTGAGTCCACCCACCTCTAATGGGTACCTGGCATTAGTTGGGGAAAATTAAAGGCGGTTGGTCCTTGTGCTGGCCACATGACACCCTAGTTAACCGTAAGCCACAGAATCAGATGACCTTTACATCATCTGCCCTATAGACCACATGATCTGAAAGGGGACACTTTACTATTGCTTATCTGGATCAGTTGGAAAAATGGGGAGAGAAAGAAAGGGAGTTAATATGAGCTTTGTAAAAAATAAAAGCATTCACTTCATTTAAAATCAACTATAGAGTCAAGTGTTTATCATCAGATATGTATTAGGATTAGGAAGAAATAAAACACTAGTGCACCTATGGAAATGTATAACCACACCACAAGTTTCAAAAGAAACTAACCTAATGATGAAAACTTGTGTCTTAAAAATGGCACATTCCTTCTAGAAAAAGGTTAAAAGTCCCAAATGTTTTTAAACAGGAAAAACAGAACAAAAAGAAAAAGCAGAGTGCACTTTTATATGAATGAAATGTACATGATTAAATAGCACACATCTACTGTACACTCTTTTCAATACCAAATAGCTTGCTGAATGATTACCTGGGAAAAGACCTGTTTTTAAGCTCCTTAATAAATACCACTGTTCCAGTTTGCACAGCCTAAAGAAAAAAAAAATTCAAATTAGAAAATATATTTATTTGTAAGAAATAATGATTACCTTTAATACAGATATTGTGGTACCCATTGCTTAAATATTTAATACAACTAAAGTTTGCAGCATAAGAGATTGAGTAATTTCTTACTGTTTTAAGTTTTGAGCCATCTTCTGAATAATCATGCCTGTGCCAGTTTCGTCTGTGTTTCACTGGTAATTAAAAAAAAAAGTCATACAAATGTGATATCATTAAGATGTATTAGACTTAAAAAAACAAACTATCCAGTTCATATCTTTCTCTCTATCTCTCTTTTTCTCTCTCTATGTATACTAGCTGGATAAGACCTGTGGCCTGTGGGCCTTACATTGGGTATCACTGATCTAATGGATTGTATTTAGATCTATGTCAAACTTGGAGAATGTTCCCTTCACATTTGTTTTTTTATTTTGCCACAAAATAGAAAGTAGATTGTGAAAATGGGTTTAACTAGTCAGCTGACACATTCATATTCAATTTAAAATACTGTGAAAATGGGTTTACCAGATTTTTTAAAAGGTTTCGTTCTTTAATAGAGATACAATTAGATACTTTTTGTCTATAATTAGCAACCTGTGGTTGCGGTAGGGGCATTAAAAATACTCTATGGTCTCCACCATGATCTAAGGAAGATTTATGTCAAGTTTTATCAAATTTAGTCAAACGGTTTTGATTTTTAATCGGGACATATATATATATATATAAATAAACATGCCTTATTTTCTGCTTTATGTTATAGATACATAAAAAAGTAAGGTACCAGTACTTACAAACTAGTGGGCCATGTTTAAGTGCACAACTGGGACAGTGATAGATCTCTATATCTGCAGCTTGGTGCTCCTGGACTCCAACACATCTGAAGTCACAAATAAGAGAATCATAAGAAATCTTTTTTAAGTATAACCTTAAAAATTATGTTACAATTGTATTTGCATAAAAAAAATATTTATAAGTTTGTAGCAATTATTTGAATGTGTTCCCAAAACATTTTTTAAAATATAAATAAACTATGAATTAAAATATAGATATCTATCAGCATTTTAATTACAATTTCTATTTGTCAGTATTAGGATCAGTTATGAATAGTATTTCTCATGCCCCAAATAATCAACATTTTCGTGCAAAATACAATCAAAATTAATCAACCTTATCTGACCTTTTTTTGATTTTTTTTTGAAAGAAATAGGATATAAATCCATTCAAAAATGGATTTTTTTTAAATATTTAAAAAATGGTTCACTAATATAGTTTTAGTATATTTAGGAAGCTAGGGATGTTAAGGAGTTGTATATCTGTTTGACTATTAAATTAAACCAGTTGTCCAGCTTTTTAATACTACAACAGAAGTGTATCTTCATAAAAAAAATATTAAAATAATACATAATATATAAAAAAAATCTTTAAAAAAAAAGCTTAAATAAATCTAAGGGGAAGAACTCTGCACTTAAAACAATATCTCTACTAATAATGTAGAAGATATTTCCTTTATTCAAAAGCAAAAAAAAAAAAATTAATTACCAATAATTAATTGACCAATTGGTTAATTTTTAAAATGTATTTATGTTTTATTGGGTACAATAAAGAATTCTTAATAAAGTTTCAGCTTGATCTGAGAATGGGAGAAATAACAAGTCCAATTATCTAAGGGATAAAAAAAAAAACAACTACATATTTAGCTGTATCTGTGAATACTGAAGGATTATTGTCCCTTGATGGTATCAAACAAAATAATTAATTACCAGCAATTAATAGACTAATTAGTTAATTTTTCAAATGATTCATGTCTTATCTTTGCCAATGAATAATTATGCAGTTTCAACTTGACCAAAGAATGGGTGTGGGAGAAATAATGGGTACAAACTTTTTACAAGACAGACAGACAGAATGAGTTGATATTATAAGCTTTGTAACAAAGAAAAGAATGATACCCAGTGTTATTCATCATCACAACATCAACTAATAACTAAGCTCATCAATTTACTGCCATTATGCAACATAATTAGAGCTGTTAGAACAATAATAAATATCACTTCCAGTATTGCTATTCCAGATATTCCATTTTTTCCTCTTCAGATATATAATATATAGATATTACTGATTATCAAAATTTCAGATATCATGATCTAGACTAATCTATGTATTCTAGAGTTTAGTTTAGTTTTAGGCACATCGGCACAGTATAGGCCATGTCGTGTGTATTCTAGAGTCTAGACCTCAAAATCTAGTATATATATTCTATATCTACTTGAGTCTTGAACTAGCTTCTTAATTTAATATTCTTTAATAAATAAGGCTAAATAAGCCAACAGATATCATAGTCTAATCTAGTATGATGAGTATGATCTTGTCAATATCTTGATGGACAAAGTTATTAAATGAAGACAGATTGAATCCAAGTTGAATGACAGATCCTCATCTAGAATAGATCATCTTATGATCTAGCTAGGTACTTTGATTAATCTGATAGATATTTTGGCATACCGATATTTTATGCTGAGTGAGAGACAGCATTTCAGTTTACTATAACACTTAGACTACACTACTACTAATACTAGGCCTACTTACTAATACTCTTGACTCTAACTCTCTACTAATTTAAAAATAGTATTAAGTAACTAATAATACTAATAGTAATATTAGTAATATACTATATATAGTAAAACAGGGTCAACAGACAGCGATGTTTTGTAAAGCTATCCGTGCACTCCACTTATTATCAAAATAACTCCTTTATTTTAATGTTTATACCGGAATAGCTATATTGCTACTGCGCAGGCACCATTTTATCCCACTTTTGACATGTGGTGCTTCCTTTTCCTTCAGGAGGCAAAGTTCATCCTCAGGTCAAAGTAGACAGATACGAAAAAAAAAATTTTGCCCTCTTGGTAAACAAGGGGAGGGGTCATGGGATTAAGGCTATTTTTAAATCTGATGATGCATCATCTCAACGAGACTTATATTTTTGGCTTCTAAATAGATGAGGAAACACTTGTGATTTATTAAATATGTTGTCAATTGAGCCAAATTTTTTTTAAAGGGGGGTGTCTGTTGTACATGATGGATGTTAGTCTGGCAAGCTATCCGGACAACATAACTTTTCTAGTGATAAAATTGCAACTAATGTATTGTAGTTTAAGATAATCTGGATGTAGACTAGATTAAAGTAATCTAGATTTGTTATAAAAGTTGTAAGATGCCAATTACATTAACTGAGGTATTTAATAAATCTTCACTTAGCCGTAACAAGCTACAGGTAAAACTAGTGTCCAATGACCTTGGTGTGACATCATTTACAAGCCAAGAATAGAGATATCTGAAATCCTACCCCCCTCCCAACCCCCTTCCCTTCAAGTTTACTGAGCATGCTAGAAGAATGAAGGTGCTTTATAAAAAAAAAGAGAGGGGAGGGAGGAGTGGACTAACAATTGGTATCTGATGTCAGGCCATGTAACCCCTCCCCCTGTCCACTAAGCATGCCAGAACACTGGAGAGGGGGAGAGAGGGAGGAGTAGACTACAGATGTTGCCAATGTGTGACCTCAGTTGTACTGCTTGTAGTCACTGAGCATGCTTTGTAGATAGGGCACTTGACCTATATAACCCCTCCCCCCATTTCCACTAAGCCTTGGTGTGACTCCGTTACAAACCTAGAATGGAGATATCAAGTGTGGGAAACCTGAAAAAGACGTGTGTTCTTACTGCAGGTGTAAATGATTTATATATTAGATCTTATATTAAAGATTAAAATATATTTAAAAGGATATTTTGTGGCGGTTTCTGTTGACCCTTACACAGTTTCCGGTTTTCCTGACACGAAGGGAAATTGTCCGTTCTTCATTACGCGCGACGATACCGACCCTACACCTCTTTGACCTTATATTTAATTTTAACAAGGCATAGTGATACAATAAGTCGTATCTATTTTAATAGAAAAAAGGACGAGGAATCCATTGATACTATCAGTTTTTTCATAGGTCAGACCATTACGAAGTTATAAATATTCAAAGTTGAAAATGGCCGCGACTTGGCCTAGGTTGTCCAATGACCCTGATTTAGTATAGATCTAGTATTATTAATAGTTCACTAGATTGACTTGACTATATTATTATTAACTAATGTTACTAATCTATATAGATCTACTGTATAGAGTATAGATTCTAAGATCTAGCTAGACTGAAGACTCACTTTTTTAAAGTTTTTGTATTGAAATTCAAATTGAAATGAGAAATGATTAATTAATCAATTATTATTAAAAAAATTAAATAACATTAATTTTAAATTTAAACATAAATAAGTTGAAATTAGCAATTAGCTATCGATTAGATTTAGATTCTACGTTGACTAATAATATATAAATAAACTTCGAGAACATCCTTTAGATTTCTACACATACCCTCCGTGAAACCAATCCTTACACACATCACATTCAATCATAAATCGGGTTTCATCGTAAGGCATTCGACATAAACAATAAACAGGATCGTTTTCGGAAGCCATTTTGAAGAAAAACATATACACACAAATTATCTAAACTAAAAAGCTAAAGAGCGATAAAATAACCTATACTGACCTATACAAATATAGAAAAAATGAATAGAAACAAATTCATTCATCCATTCATCTGTCCCTTGACATTCGTCGTAGAGGTGCTGTAACTGCCTGTAACAGTTCGCGTAACCTAATCCCTCCACTTTTTAGGTCAGCAGCTGTTCTTAGCAGGATAGCAAGAGAGGCCTGCTCATTCTTTCATGTTGTCTAGCCAGCTTTTCTTTGTAGGACTCATATATTCTATAGTGCACAAATAACTGTACTTTGAAGGATGTTTTTTGTTAACAGTTGACAGTGACATGTCTTACAAGTTACAATATGATCAAACCAGCTCAGCTTTCGTCTCATCACATTGAAAAGAATCCCTTTCTATGATTTTTTTCATCGCTTTTTTTTATGTCTGTCTCTTCTTCTTTTTCCCAGTACTGTTCCCTGGAGAAAGGTCTTTGCGAACCCTGTGGACCTTTTGATGTGGCCATAAATTTTTAGTTTGTGTTTATTGACAGTGATCAGCAGGTCATCATGGGGCCCAACTGAGGTCCCATTTGTAATCTTTTTTTGTGTAGGTAATACGAAGCATATGTACTCTATTGCTATGCTCCTCTCTAAAAGCCTCATCAGAACTTTTCGTACTGAAAGCCATGACCTTTTTGTGCATAAAAGCAGCATCTTGTGACCAGAACCTAATTCTATTGAACTGTTTCTTTGCTTTGCTCTCACAATGAAACTCAATGTTCCTCCTGTGACTTCCTCTAATCGCAATGAAACTCAATGTTCCTCCTATGACTTCCTCTAATCGCAATGAAACTCAATGTTCCTCCTGTGACTTCCTCTAATCGAAATGCCACGCACCAGGATAACAATATCATGTTTGCAGAAGAAATCGTCGATAAGTTTGAAGATTTTGTTTCCGATTGTTCTCTTTGCCAAACAAATCGACAAATCGAAGTGTCTTCGATATCTCGGGTTCTGGAGTACGAACTAAAATGACTGTACTCGGCGTCGACTTAAATATGAACTTTCATGAATGGCATGGAAAACTTCAAAGCTGCATAACCTTCTCATCACCTGTTGTCAGGGGTGTAGCTAGAAATTTTCCATCATTTGGGGGCGCAGGGGGACTGACCTCTCTGGGGGCCCCTACATTTTGCGTAATACTTAATTTTTAATGTAAAAAAACACTCATTTGGGGCCCCCCTCAACTGGGGGCCCAGGGGGATTTTCAAATTCTCCCCCCTCCCTAGCTACGCCACTGCCTGTTGTATCAACTCGTTCCGTATATCTTGACATGTTTTCAAGGAGTTATACTTTTTCATTTAAATTTATCTCATACGTAAACATAGAAATACTGGTATGCGTACCTCTGGTGATATTCAAGGCGTGGCACATTACTACTAGCATGGTTTCTAGTTTTCTATAAATGGTAGCCTGTATCTTCCTTTTTTAAGTGGTGTGCAACTATAGCCATTTGAATTGAGTATTAAAACAGATATTAAAATATTTGCATACTGTGTTTACTTTGATGATATGTTAATTAGGGAGGATTGGGACACAATGTAATTATTGCATCAATAAATCATAAGATCAAAAGCTTATAAAATACTTTGTAAGGAAAGATCTCTTTGATCGTTAACTGGAATTAGAAATGTACATCAATTTGAGTGTATGTCTAAAACAACTATATGTAAACGCATAAAATAATGAACACCAAGCAAGCTTTTTAAATGTTTATTTATTTGATTACAGTTTTCACAATAGAAACAGATGTATATCTACACTCGCCAATCTGCATCTTGTCAAAAAGTGTACAGTGGCTGACAAGAACTAGGACAAAATAGATTCAACAATAGTCATAACAGTATCAATAAGTCAGTCATTGTTAGAATCAAGTTTAAAAAAAAAAAAAGTTGCCGAAGAAAAAAAAAAGTAAATAGAACGGATGTATTAGTATTAACTGTACAGGGTGATTTCTATATGTAATTAGAGAAAAAAAGTTTTCAATTAAAATATTTTAAGCATACATTAAATATTGAAAAATCAAAGATTCAAGAAGCTATTAATTAATTAGCAATTTTTATAATTAAAAAAAAATGAAACATCAACAGTCGAATCAATTAAATAACTTCACTTAAATATCACTTCATTATTGTACTCCCTAAAGAAAAATTACAGAGATTATTTTTTTACTTAATTTATTACCCTGTGATTGTAGTCCCCTCTCAATTATAAAAAAAATACTAACTAAAAAAAAAACTTAATTAAAAAAAAGAATATTAACTAAAAAAATATAGCTAAAAAATATAATTAAAATACCTAGTTTGGCACACACACACAAATGCAAGGGTCAGCCCTTAGAGAAGCATTTCTTGCATAATCATGGCTAGTTATTCTTTACCAGACCATTAGGCTCCAACTAAGTTTTGGTAAATTAAATGGCAAGTCCTATCAAAACTTATACAACCCCATGACCTATGAGTATTACTATTTTTTTAAGATGCTCGCAATTCAACCTTTATTATTGTTATTTTTTTTTAACAAAATTTGGACCAGATTTAGCAACCAATGTCAAGAATTAAAAGATTGTAAAATAAAGATAATAACAACATGTAAGTAAATTAGACAAAACATGTTTAAAACAGGTCACTACACACATTTTTGTCCTTGAATCAAGGTTAGTCCTAATATATCAATCTAAAGCAAACTATGTAGAAAGTCTATTGGCCACACATATTCTCTAATGAGGCAAAACTATGTTACATAAAATAAATACAAAAAAAATATTTATTACTTCGCACATAAAAAAACTACTATCCAAAACATAATTATTTGTGTGTGTGTATATATATATTATGGTTTTATTGTATACAACTGCATTGAACCCAGCTAGCCAATCAACAGTATATTAATTTCATTAAATTACTTTCATCAGTTGTGATACTGGCTAAATTTGATCAAAACTGCAGACATGCAAGTTTATAATGTAATGGAAACATGAGTTCCTTAAGTTGCTATGCCCCATTCTATAATGATTCACATTTGTACATACAAGCTGTTTAAAGGACTACTTAGCACCTTCATTAAAGTGCATTGAAACCTTATCAACTTGTAGTCTGTGACTATTGAAAAGAAAAAAAAAAAAGTTAATCATGGCAAGATGACACATTCTCCAAGTAATGTTAACTTGAATCACTTATAATCCTCAAATCTCAACCAGCACTCTAAAAAGAGTATCACAGAACACTTGAAAAAAAGTTCTGAACACTACACCATTTATATAGCAAGTCCAATGAATCAAGAGAAAGATGCAGGCTTCTTTTTTCCCCCCCCATGAATGCTAACAGTTAACCATGCTATCTATCTATGATTAGAAGAGTGTACAAACAACACAGACGCTTACAAATGAAAGAAGTGAATTATTATTAAGGCATGTATACATTGAGCATAGGCACACAGGGTGTTTTCATCATGTACCTTAGTCACACGTGTTGCTAAAACATAGAAAACCAGGTCTCAATAAATGCACTAATAGACATGTGAATAATAGTCAATGAGCTCTGTATTAGAAGAGACACTACAGCTTGGACTAAACTGTAGAATAAAGGTATCACTTTTTTCATTTTTTATAGTAATGATTAACGGATTGGAAATTTAACTAGACTGTAAATGTTTTTTTAAAAAATCAGACAATTCATTTTGAGCCTGAGGTTGAATCATCAGAATTTTCTAGACGTTTTAAATTCTTTTTCAATAAGGCAAATTAATTTCATTGTAAATGCCCATTGTAAAAAACCCAACCATTAAAAGCATTGCAGGTATAAGAGAAAAACGTTAAGCTAATCAACCACTTAAAAAAATTGCAAGGCTTTTATTTTTAAACTAAAAAAAAAATTGCAAGTTTGCCTATCGCTTTTTTTAAAAATATTTTAGCTATTAATCATGTAGCCTCTACATATAATGAACTCATTGGAACCAACACATTAAATATTAATGTCTGATTTGTAATACTTGAAACAAAATAAACAGGATGAATAAAAAAAATCAAGAAGAAAAAAAGATGATTAAATAAACTATTAGAACAAAATATATCTTGAACCTCATTATATTAAATTCACAAACTTAACAAATCCAATTACTCCA
>JADKLZ010000687.1:4547164-4566002 GCA_021533235.1 Biomphalaria straminea
TAATCATGTCACAGTCTCTAAGCAAAGCTTTCCCTTTTTAATAATCAAGTCACAGTCTCTAAGCAAAGCTTTCCCTTTTTTGAAACAAATAACTTTTGGCACCTACTTCCTAATTCCAAATGTCACAACAATATGTATGTAAAAACAGTTTAAACTTAGAACACAAAAGGTAACGATTGCAACTACTCAATATAGGCCATGGTTAAATTGGATTTTAGTTTTGACCTTTTGATAAATGGACTGACACACAGCACAAAAACAATTTCTATTTATACACGTCCATTGTAAAAAAGAAAAAAAAAAATTCTCAAGAAAACAACAGAAGTAACAATGAGATTAAAAATGTGACAAAGTTAAAAAAAAAAAACTTAAGGTTAATAAAAACAAGATTACAAAGAGAGTTTGTTTGATACAGAAACTCAGAAGCGGCCCCGTCAAAAGCCTTTAGTGGTTTTTTTTATCTAACCGTGACGGACAGACCAACCAACAGACAAAACACACAAAAATATGCCTCTTTCATTCTAATGGGGGCAATGAACAATTTGTTTTTAAAAAATCTGATTTTTAAAAAAGTTTAAGAAATTAGTTTAGAATCATGTCATTGCCGGGCTTTACGCTAGTACACGAAAGTCGCTGATAAAAGTTCATTTTAAGAAATGTGCGTGATATCTACATGCAAAGAGCATTTCTTATAGTAACATTTCCTCCCTTACATGTACGTAATTGTTTTAGAATTGGTGTTTTGTTATTAAAATATCGCTTGCATAATTAATTTTATACATTAAACGGTTTGCTTTTAGAAAACTAAAAGTAGCCGTTGCACCTAAACTTTTCAAGCCACATTTAATGGTGAAAAAATATTTTCCGTATCTCTTCTAGTTTTGGCGCCCTGAGTGTGACAGACGGACATTTTGCACAAACCTAATAGCGGCTTTTCCCCTTACGGGGGCCGCTAAAAAAAAAACAAAAAAAAAACAAAACAAAATGAGATATAGTTGATATGAAAATGCTAACTCTACCTGTTTGATTATAATGCATCCAATTCAGCATGATTTCAGGCGCCCTATACCAACGGGTGGCTACATAACCAGTCATCTCTTCATCTGTATGCCGAGCAAGACCAAAATCTAAAATCTAGAAATAATACAGCAAAACAAATCTAACCAAAAGTCAACTTTAAATTTACTTAAGCACTAACAGACTGGTGCATTTTTTTCCTGTTAATTTCCAACATGGCAGCTATGCAGCCGTACTTATTTTTCGGTACTTGCCTTTTTCATGAAAACAAAAATGAGTTTGAGTCTAAAACAAACCAATCATAACTAGACCACATGTTTAGCTCTCCAAGTGGCTACTCCTATGTGTTGTTTGACATGGAAATTTGCAATAAACATGAACCATGCATGTAAAAGGTAGGTCATGGATTTAATAAGCCTAAAGTTGATATTTTAGTTGATTTAGACTATTTGGAGTAGGAATTTTATTAAGAGGAACTTTTTAGTTCAATTATTGGACACTATGACAGAGTGATTGATAAAAAAAAAAATCTAGAGCTTGAAAGTAAAGGGGGGGGGGGAGGGCATGGCCCTCAGGAATTAAGGGACAGTTTGTTTCAGGGACTCAGGGCCGGTAGGGTTAAGAGAAAAATAAAAACTATAAAGACTCCTAAGACAAAATCATGTATTTGAAAAAAGTTGTATTTAAGTAGTTAAGCCTCTTCTACTTGTATACTGCACATAGGCAACACTTGTAACTGGCTTAATGCAAAATTTAATCTTTGACTGACCTTCAGTTCACAATCTTCATTGACAGCTATATTACTAGGTTTTAAATCCTGAAGAGGAAAAGAAACAATAACACTGTTTAGATTGAACAGTATCTTAGTGGGTAGTAAAATGTTAACATTAAAAAACACAATTGAACACCCTGTAGCAATTTGCTTACATTCTACATTATATAGCTAAAGTGGTTAAGAAGCAGCAATTCATTCTGTCAGTTAACATAAATTTTAGTTCATGTTTAGATTTTCATTGTTTCTATTTGTTGTGGTTGTTCTTGAGTAGAATAATAATATACTAAATGAGAATTATAGTGCAAGTGAAAGCAAGGATTTTGAAGACACCACAGGAACAGTGTCAAAAATGGATAGTAGTTTGGCTGGCCACACATCACTTTAATTTTCATCAATAGTGTGCCATGTTTTTTATTTAAAAAAATAAATAAATAAAACTAGCCCATAATACCAACAAGACCTAAACAGAAGTTTCCATGTGTCTAACACAGAAATAAATATATGTCAAGATTTGGGTGTGTCAGTAACAAATCTTTTATCAAAATCTACGTACAGACAAAAAAACTTACTCTGTGTAGTATGCCAGCTGAATGAATATACTGAAAAACAAAACAACAAACAAACTTGATGTCAGGTAATAGATATATAATCTCCATTGTTTATATTATCTTTATCACAACAACCAAATCTAATGGTACGAGAAATAGGACATTTTGTTCTGCTTCAGTAGATGATGTTGAAAAACTACTAAGTTTGTGGGGTTTTTTTTTATCCTATTGAAGTTTCAAAGAAAATATTAATACAATGAAGTGTGCTGATGACAATATAATACAATGAAGTGTGCTGATGACAATACATAATCTTAAAAGAACTCAAATATAATTGCATCAAGAAATTAGAAACAGAAAGGAAAAAAAAAACTGCACAAAAAAAGTGAAAGTAAGAACAAAAAAGTTACAATTTTAATTCCAACTTCCAAAAATGTACCTATAAATAAGTAGAGGCTGTATATATATCTATTTATAAAAAAGATAATCTTTAGCTAGCAAAGCAGAAAACTAATAGAAAATAGGAAAATTACCTTTAAACCCCTGAGAATTTGATAGATAAGAAACTGTACATGGTCATCACTAAGTCTTTGTGTTTTAAGTATATTGTTTAAATCTGCCCCCATCAATGGAGTCACCAGGTATCTAGGGGAATGAAGAATATTCTATATAGGTAATAAGCCATTATAACTTAAAACAATTTGAAATGAACATGCTACATAAGTGTTTGGAATACACAGAATGACCTTTATACATATATATTGTGAGCTACAAATTAAATTTATAAGTAAATTGTTAAACATGTTGTAAATAGGCTTTGGTCTCATAAATAAAGTGTAAATTTAAAAAAGTGTAAATAAACAAGACACAATAATGATGATATATATCTCATTGAGAGAAACATAAGATAAGATTTTTTTTATGCTTGTGTCTAGGTTACTGAAAAAAAAAAACTAATCAGAAATTCATGAAAAATATCTGCTAGATTGTGTAAGATTTAAGACATAACAATTCAGTTTCGTCTGAATGGTAAACTTTGGTTTAAAATACTTCAACATACACATCAGTAAAGTCTTCCAGTCTAACTGTTGGTGTGAAACAATCCATTAGTTCAATCACCTAAAAAAAAAAGATATTTTAAACTAAATGATTGTAGTTAGAGTAAATTTAATGCTGTAGGAAGGATTTTTTTTCCATTAAATATTATTTCTAGCTAGTCTATAACAGATATATCAACAGGTCAAAAAAAAAAATCAATCTTACATTTTCATGATTCATGTGTCTCAACATACGAAGTTCTCTGTATGTTCTTTTAGCATGAATTGCAGTCTGGAAAGGACGAGCAAGTTTCTTAATGGCCACTTTGACACCTGTTTTTTTGTCAATTGCAGATCTGGAGATTGAAGTGTAAGAAAATAAATTACAAGTAATGATAAACATTAAAAAACAACAACAAACATTCAGATTTTTAAAAGCATTATCAACTTTATACAAACATCAAACATACTTGTATGATTATAGTTTAAATGTTTTGTAATATTTTTTTGCTGAGTTTCCATGTAAATAATGAATAGAATACCAGCTTGCTGTAACACCATGTCTAATCACTAACTATCAATTCAGACCGGTATTTGAAAGGGAAATTTTACTAGTAAAGAGAAAATAAGCTATTGTTTTCTTTAAGCTATCACGATAAGATCTCTAGACTAAAATCACTTTATTATAGACAGAGAATCCACCTTTGCCTTCCTTATACTTAAAATATGTACCCCATTAATATTCTTGACCTTCTGAAACCATACTAACACTAACCTTTTGTTTGTAACACTAAACAATATATATATATATATACAAGTTCCATCTATAGACAAGAAAACTAATACTGATTTATTGATCCTTTTTGGAAATGTGTTCTAATTTAAATGAAAAACAACAGCTTTCCACAAAGAGCACAGTTGCAAGATACATTGAGTGACTACACATAGACCTAGTGATCTATTTCACATTCTCTAGTCAACACTGCAGATAAAGTGTCACAGAAAAAGGAACAAACTAGTTTTAAAGCAGCAAAGATTTTCCACACTCTTCGGAGCCCATGACCTTAGCCATCTTTTCATTGATGTTTTTTTACCAAGAAGAGAATCATAAGAAATAATGGAGCCAAAGTAGCAGAAAGGTTTAATTATTTCCGGGGGTTAGGCAATAAATTGTCACTTGTTACAATGCTTGTAAGTATTTTGGGCTAGTATTTTGGTTTTGCCTTGGCTAATGCTTAAGCCAAATTTGTGACACACAGAGTCTGAAGCAACAATAGCTGTTTGTAATGCACTCTTACGATACATGGATGTATAAAATTTAAGCATGAATGAAACACTTCAAGAACAAAAGAATCAAAGAGGGGTTCTGGATCCCAGATGATGAACACACCAGAAGCAAGATGAAGGCTGAAAATTTTGCAACCTCAAAAAACTACAAAGTCCTAACCTGTGACTGCATGTGTATCAAGGACATGAGAAGTTGTAAAGGGAAAAGATGATCTCACGAGACATAAAACAACACAGATTAAATTATAAAAGCACAAGATCAAGAATGTACATGTAAAGCTAATTTAAAAACAATTTTGTGTTTCGCACCAATTCTTTTGTAAAAAACTATTAAAACATAATATTACATTGCTATAAAATTGCAACGCCAATATGTGCAAACTAGCCAAAGTCAGTGAGAAGGTTGAGCTTTTTTGTTTCACCAGATCAATAATTCTGGAGCAGTCATTGCAAAAGCACAACTAATGTAATATTCTTATCAAGTCTACTTTTGTATTAGACTTGATAACTAACAGACTGGAGAAACCCTGATTTGGAAAGTTATGTTGTTGCAAATGGAAGAAGGACAAGACCTCTCAGACAGAACAGAATATATGACTGCAAATATTTTATCAACATTTCTGTCATGCATCCCAATTAATGAGTTCAATAAACTATTCCTGTGATCTCTCTGAAACATCTTTAACTTTTGACTGTGAATCGAAATATAGCAAGTGCAAACAGGATGTCTAGTAGATATTTGGAAAGTTTGTCCAATTTTTTTTGCTAAAGCTAAGGTTTCACCAGAAAGGACTAAATCACTATTTTAAGAGAAAACATTCAACATTCCTAGCATAGTGCTCTACTGTGTACTCTTTATAAATTTTAACTGTTAATCACTATAAACTTCAATGTTTTTGCACAAAATTCCTACCTGTCATTGATTTGAACAGAAAGAAAAGCCAAGCTCAGAAATACTGTACATGCTGGAATTGATTAAAAGAATCAAGGAAAACTATGTGGCGTCCTGACCGCACTTCCCTGTGGTAGAGTCTGTCCAGGCCTGAGCAAGATATTATAGCACAGTGCAGGGCAGGCCACTGTCCTGTTGGCTCATACTTTTCACGGCTATAGCCAAATTTTGATTCACGGTGCCCCTGCTGCAGGCAAGAAGAGGAAACTGTGCCTCATATTCTGTTTGACTGCCCCAGACTTGCTGATCTCCGCCTCGACAGGTCTGGGAAACCAAAAATTCTCGACACCTATGCAATACGCAAGACAGCAGGGTTTCTGTCCAGGGCTTTTGCAAGAGAGGATTTAAGCCTCTCAAGCCCTCACTCAAATGGAGTTTAATGAATGAATGACTGAATGTGGAACAACAGTACTCCAAGAGTTGACAGGAAACTTCAGTTGCTGAGAAGACGCAGGAGGCTGCAAAGTAAAAGCACACCCATGCTTCTAATACAGGAGTTTGCTATGCAGTGAACATGAAATAAGGACCAAGAAGAAAACGCCAAAAAGGTTGAAGGTTAGTTAAACATTAAGAAAGGTTTTAAAATAAAAGCATGACATTGATTGACTTTTTAAATATGAAAGCTGGACATTGGCCATCCTGCAAGGACATTTTATGAAAAGCATTGACAGAAGGCCCAAAGCCTTGAAAGAGAAAACTGGATGTCTAGTCACCTTACTCTTGACTTCAATATGAAATAGCAGAACATTGTTGGACGTATCAATAGACTCAATATAGAGAGAGATCTTATATATAATTAGAATACAATTATTATTAAATTGAATATTACAAGTTCTGTAAGGCTGGAAGGGAAATGCCACTTTTACTAGTTTAAAGATCTAGAATCTAGAGTCAATAGACTTTTAAAATAGATTTATCCTAGACTAGTCACTAGATTCTAGATCTATTATTATTACCAAAATAGTATATAAAATATATTTAGAATAAAGATCTAGACTAGAATCAACCACTAGATCTACTTAACTGACTTAGTAGATATTATATATTCTAATTACTAATTATTTACTAGTAACTTAGAAACTAATATTAAATTTTAACTCAACTAGCGACTCTTGCACTCTTCACTAGAGAATAGAGATCTATGACTAAATTCTATCTAGATCTAAATCTAATCATTCTAATGATTTAATCTATTCTAAATGACTATGAGTAGATCACACTCAGGCCTAGATCATAGTAGATCATACTAGATCTAGATATCTTAGACATTATCTACTATCTAGTCAATCTAGATGTAGATTGTAGATCTATAATAATAAATATCTATTGAAAGTTCACTCATTTGATGACTAGTTTCATACCTTGCTATCTTATAACTATCTAGATCTAGATACTATTAAAATAAATTAATTAGAATCTAGAACAATCTATATCAAATAAGAAGGGTGAAAATAATAAATCTGCTTACACGACTTGGCCATAAGCACCTATTCCGACTGGGTTTTGAATGCTATAGCGATTGGGAACCTCCCATAATGTTTTATTTAATTCCACAGTCACGAGTCCTTCTCTTCGTTGCGCAGTGTCCGCCATTAGTCCATGCACCTGTTAATAAATAATAACTTAAATGCAATAATACGTTTGTTTAGTACGTGCCCGGTGTTTGCACAAGGATGCTTCAAACTTGCAAAAGGAACAAATCTGGATGTTAAAAAATATAGATCAAGAATTGCTAAGGTTTTCCTGTCCTAAAGCTTACTTCCGGTATCTCAGCAACAATTTTGGGAAGATTGCGCATTGTGCAAGGGCAATAACTCTAGATCTATGTATCTTGTACAAACTTTTTAGCGGCTCCTGTGATTGGAAAATCCGGTATCAGTTTTGTGTAGGTAGTCTGTCCGTCTGTAACGTTTAATACTGGTACTCAAAATGCTAATTAAAAACTATTTTCACCATATTTTGTTGCAGCGGCAATGTTTTTTTTTCTCTCTCCCTATCTTATATATTACAGACGTTACTTAAAAAAAAAAAAAAAAAAAAAAAAAGATAATCAGGCTACGTCCTATACGCATAATATTTCATGTGTCAAACTAGTCATGCATGTTATTTCATGTAAATGCACGATTTTTAAAAAATATGAATAAACTACTTTTGAAGAAATACGATTGAGATTATACATATTGATGAAACTATTTTTAAAAAGCATTGGGGGTTTATTATAAGAAATTTCTATAAATCAAATACGAACATAAAACCGAAATGTCATTTAACCTTGGTTAGGCCTATAATAGAATATACACAGTCTGTTTGGGACCCCTCAACTCAAGAAAACATTAAGAAACTGGAACAGACACACAACAGAGCAGTGTGATTCATAACAAACAAATATTCACATTTGACTAAAGTAACACTTTGGTAAAATCAATAGATTAAAAAAAAAGTAAATTAAATGTATTGATTTATTGATTATTATGTGTTATCATTTAAAAGAAATAACTGCAAAATTTCAGCTTGATCCGAGATTGGGTGTCGGAGAAATAACAAATAACATCCCCAACCTTTTTAAAACTTTTTATCAGATAGACAAAGTGAGTTGATATAAGCTTTGTAAAAAAAAAAAAGGCTGAACCGTGTTAATTTAGAAAAACTTCAGTACTGTTCTGTTGTCACAGATTAATAAACTACTGTAGACATTAAAATTTAACAATAAATAATATAACGAGACTTGTCTTCATGAGGGTAGACATATAGAGAACTATTTTATTTCCGCTCTATCTTTTACGTTCACTCAAAAACATAAACAATAAACAATGACGTAATATATTTTATATTAGCACATCCATCCTTTTAAAGTTCTTAATAGGGATTACTGATATCTAGAAGGAATCTTAACAACTCGGCCACTTCTGGTTGTTTTGACTGGCACGACAAGTTCTCTAGACGTTGGTCTATAACTGTCTGTTTCGGTTGTTCTAACAGTTTGTTGTTCATTGTCTTCGTCAGTATCATAGTACCCAGAGATGTCTTCATCAAAACTCTTGTTCAAAAACCGTTGGTTTCTTCTGTAGGTTTTTCCATCATTTGTCTTTATGATATAAGATCTGGGTGATGGATGTTTCTTAATGACGACAGCTTTCTGCCATGTTTGTCCTAGACGCACTCTCACCTTCTCTCCGACAGAATAATCTTTTAGCAGTCTTGCTTTTGCATCGTAATTTACTTTGCTTTTCATCTGTCGTTCGTTGAGTAATTTCTCTGCATTTTCAGCTATCGATGGTTCAAATAGTTTGGGATCAGTTGGAATTATGTCCCTGAGTCTTCTACTCATCAGCAGTTGTGATGGTGAATACGGCAGTCCACTTATTGGAGTATTTCTATACTCGAGCATAGCGAGATATGGATCTTTCCCACTTTTGTATGCTTTGTTGAATATCTGCTTTACGATACCAACATACACCTCACTTTGACCATTTGATTGAGGGTACCTGGGACTTGATGTAGTTATCTTGAAATTCCATTCAGAAGCAAACTCTCTATATTGATAACTGTTGAATGGCATATTGTCGCTCACTATTTCTTCTGGTATGCCATGTCTAGCAAAAATACCTTTCAGTGCCCTGATAACACATTCTGCTGTTTTGTTCTCCAGTCGTTTTATTTCAGGGTATTTTGAGAAATAGTCCACAACTAGCAAATAATCATTGTTTCGCCATTCAAACAAATCTGTCGCAACCTTTTTCCATGGTCTGTCTGGTACAGCATGAGGTAGCAATTTTTTCTTCACATTGTTTCTTTTGAATAGTTTATAGTATAGTTCCATGGTTTAACATCAGCTTCAGTTTTGCGACGAATTTCTTTTATCTTCTGATCACTTCCGGGAAACTTTCCTGTTGCGCTATAATTTTTCTTAATCATGTCCTCATCTGGTCTCGATTTCTCTTGAGCACGTAATAGTTTATCATCTTCATGCCATTGAGAACCTGACTTTGGTCTACAAGTTGTTGTTAGTTGATTTCTCGGCATCAACTCTCGTGGTACTTCATTTTGTCGCTTGACATCATGTACTTCGACGTTTTTCTTTGCTTCGATTAGTCTTAAAGCAATAGATGTCTTCATACCAAGAACTGGGTTTATTTCTTTCTTGATCACATACAGATCATCTTTGACTTCCACATCGTCGACTTTAAATGTGACCGATGCAACTCCCTTCAGTTCTAGTGCTTCATACCCTAATGCTCGTAGGGTAATATTTGACTGTTTTAACTGACTTTCAGTTTCTAAAGTGTTCCACGTTGACTCTGATACCACATTAGCTTGTGCTCCTGTGTCAATCTTCATTTTGACTATCTTTCCCACAATATTGACATCAACCATCCAAACTCTGACATTGTTGTCAGTACCAATTGCCTCAAACCATAACTCATTTGCTTGGCTTGCTTGACTTTCATCTTCCAGTAAATCAACAGCCTTGAAATATTTCGAACGACATTTTGCAGCGAAATGATTTTTCTTTTTACATTTTCGGCATGTCTGGCCAAATGCTGGGCAATTGTGTTTTCCATGCGATCTACCACAAGATCTGCAATCTTTAATGGTACTTGTTCCATGGTTCCTTGCCATACTCTCGTGTGAGTTTTTAACTGGCATTCTGTCTTCTGTCCTCTTTACTTTACTAGCAGCATCTATTTGTAGTCCTTTCATATCCACTTTCATATCCATCATTTGGTTCTGTGTATGCTCGTCAGCACGAATGATGCTTGCTGCTTTTTCTAAAGTTAGGTCTACGTCTCTCAGAAGTCTCTCTCTCACTCGATCCGACTGTATGCCACATACCAATCGATCTCTTATGAGTTCCTCACGAAGGTTGTCAAACTTACATTCTTTTGACAAATTCTTTAAATCTGTATAGTACTGTTCAAACGTTTCCCCGTCCTTCTGACTTCTTGTAAAGAATTTAAATCTGTCATAAACAGTGTTGGATTTAGGCATAAAATGATTCTGAAACCTTTCAATGAGTTTGTCTACAGTCTCATCTTCAATTACTTCAAAAGTATTGTAGATGTCTCGAGCGGGTTCACCGATCAGGTGTAGCAGTAAAGCTTTCTTCACTGGTTCGGGCTTCGTGTTCTTTTCAGTGGCGACCATAAATAGTTCAAAACTTTGTCTCCATTTTTTCCATCTTTCAGATAGATTGCCGTCTAGTGACAACGGTTTAGGAGGATCGAATAATTCCATTATTCGTACAGATTCTAGATTCTATGTCTAGATCTAGATCCAAAACAATGCGATTTGAACTAGTCTAGTGATATGATACCACGGCCACTTGGTACAAATAAAATGTATTTTAAAGCAATTTAGAAACCACTACCTTCCAGATCTGTCACAAGATCTGACACAAGATCACAAGATCTGACCCTTCTGACACCAGATCACAAGATCTGACCCTTCTGACACCATGTTCTGTTGTCACAGATTAATAAACTACTGTAGACATTAAAATTTAACAATAAATAATATAACGAGACTTGTCTTCATGAGGGTAGACATATAGAGAACTATTTTATTCTATCTTTTACGTTCACTCAAAAACATAAACAATAAACAATGACGTAATATATTTTATATTAGCACTAGTACAGTGTTGTAAGTGTTGTTTCGTAACTTCATCAAAATTCTACAAGAAATTTTAAAGATGCTAGGAAGTTCCCAGGATTGGGTGAATTAAGTTTTTGTTGTGACCACCTAAGCTTGAATTTGTTTTTGCTAAGTAGGCTACTTAATAGCTGCTGCTACACGATTCAGAATCTCTCCATAACGGCTGATTTTTCAAAATTTGCGCACGAAACATATGTGACATTTCATCTGGTTCTTCCTTATGCTTTTCTTCTTCTAGCTTCCCCTTCAAAAAGCTTGTCTGTGGTAAACTCCTTTTTCGTGTTCTTTCAGTCTCTCAGGTTTCACAACCAACTCCAAGTTTGCTCAATGCACTAATGTCCTCAGAAAACAGTACTCAAGCAAAACAAAACAGACATCCCAAGTGAGGAGAGAAGAGGAGCCAAGATCTCTCCTGTTGGAAACTTTCTAGTGAACCATGATCAACTTCGTGATTTATTTTTGGGTAAACTCTACTGGAAACAATACCGTTCATCTTTGTTTTGAAAAAATAAGCTACCCTCAGAATTTTGCTCGCAGAATATCAGACAAAATTCCAGGCTGAATATATCAGAAATCTTTGTATTTAATTACAGATACTTCCACTTCTGGAGAAAGTGATTTTGGAAGACCATCGCTTGACTCATCATCACTTACTTCAGATGTTTTCTCTGACTGTGGTAAAAGAGTATTCCCCTGGAGTTTCTTCAGCACTACTTCTCTCATCAAGAGACATTTTGACTTCTTCGACTGTCGTATCTTTATACGAATCATCCGAATAGTGATAGGGGCCTACTTTTCTTAGACACGTTCATTGCCTCATTTGTTTTCAGTGCTCTTATCAGGTTTCTTCTTAAATGATAAGGATGATGAAATAAACTACCATATATACCAACTTACTACCTGAGAGTAACACGGCACTTGCCAGCGCTATAAAAGTTACTCCTTGAAATTGAGAGAAACCCCGCACGGAAAGAGTTAATACTCTGTGTGGAATACACACAAGAGGGGCACTAACTTATATAAAAACGTGAAAAGCAAGATTACATGACAGTGACGTAGTATTTAATTTAATTAATAAAACACATTTCCGACATTCATTTGGGGACCACCCTCTAGTTTGGGCCCGGGGGGGGGATCTTCGAATTCTCCCCCTCCTCACCCACCCTAGCTACGCGCCACTGTTATTAATATACACCTTAAATAATCAAATGTATTCCATGAACTGATTATTATGAAACAGGTCTAACTCATTTTACTGACTAATCATTTAATTGATGTTTTTCTAAAGGATCAATCTCAATGTCTCAAGAAGAGGGCCATCAATAATAATGATTCCATTTCTAGTACAATGAACAATGTATCTTCAACTCTGACGGAACACCCGAAACATGTAAAACATTTAACAAAAAGAAAATCGCAAAATTGACGTTCCGTTGGGTTACATTATCCCGTGTATTTTTGAAAATGGCGGATCTTTATGAAAAAAACTGCACGCGTAGTTAATTTTTTAACAATTAAACGATTTGCTTTTAGAAAACGAAAAAGTAACCGTTGCATCAGAACCTTGTATCATCTAAAATATCATATTTTCAATTTCAATTTTCAACATTTTTCTAGTTTCTGAGATCTGAACGGGACAAATTCGATAGAGCAACGGACAGACCACACAAAAATAATATCTGCTTATTCGATGGCCGCTAAAAAAAAACAATAACCTAATAAAATAGGCCTACTCGGAAAGACAAAAAAAAAATACTAATAAAAAAAAAATAAATAAAGGCACATTTTCCTATTCCATATGCTAGGACAAACTTGTGCAAGTAACCCATCTTCACTAATGTCATTAGAGCATAAAACGGGTTGCCTGAATCAACCAGGAAAACCAATGACTTTGTAGAGCTGTAGTGCCGTATTTAGGTTCAAAAAGACCCTAAGCTATCTGATGTATGGGGCCATTTATTATAATTCCAGATATTAGGCCTATGGGCATATGTTTGTAAATATTTCTTGGGGCTCTTAACTATATAGTTTGTGTTGCCTATAGGTAAAATGGAACATCCGGCCCTGAAAGAGGGTTCAAAGAGCACAAATAAAAAATTAGCAAATGGATAAGCATAGGGAGTAATTATCTTCTTCTTTGAAGGAAAGTCTGCTCATTTATAAAATAAGACGTAAGAGCGTGATTGATGCACATGCAAGTACGAAAGTTTTTTTTTTTTTATCATTTGCCTCTTTTAGAAATGAACACGAGACACGATCTTTCAAAGGCTATCTTGAAGAAAGTCCAGAAGGGAATGGCGCCCCTGCAGGGGGCGCCGTTCATCCCTTTGGTCGATAGAAAGGCTTTTATCCATCAACCAGGCCTGGACATTGGGATTCTTCATCCCGTGTCCTGTCTGAGGGCTCCCAACGGTAGACAGCCATATAGGTTGACTAGGCCAAACCAGGCTGTGCCGTGTACACAGCGATCCGTCCCCGTTCCTGGGCCCCACCCGCTATAGGTGGCCGGGAACAGAGCTTACTGCGGGGAGTTTATCTCATATTCCTCTACTGTAACCGCAACTGTTCCGCGCGAGGACCGCCACTCCAGCTAACGGGACACTGATGACGCCTCCTTTGTGGAATGCTGTGGCAGACTTTTTGGACAGGTGTGCAGGTACTTTTTCCATTCCCGCCCCGAAGGAGAGAAAAAAAAAACAATAAGGGCGACCTGCTAAAGGCCTGGTTCGCTACTCGTTCTTAGCTTATTTAGCTTAGCTTATCTAGTTCCACTCTAGACGTTTCCATGGTGGCGCCACGCTTAGGCGACGGGAAGCTAGAATCCTCTGACTATCATACATTTCGAGTGAAGTGTAAGAGATTCTGCCTACACCAACATTAGGCCTAATGTATATTAAACTACTCCTATTTAACCGTAGGAAAGAATCAGATGAACTTTACTTCATCTGCCCTATAGACCACAAGGTCTGAAAGGTGAACTTACTTTACTTTTACATTACTCGTAATCAGAGGCGGACTGGGTGTCAAAACCGGCCCGGGCATTTCTATTCCATCCGGCCCACAAGTTGTATGCCACATTATGGGCATCCAATTAAACCTGTCACCAAAAGCATTGTGTAAATTTTATTAATGTATCGAAAGTAGTTAGTATATGAATAATTTATTAGATGATTTTGAAACTGTCTGAAAAGCGCTATTACTAAATGAATAAAATATTCACTTGGAATGGGGAATCTCTTAATGTGAAAAGTTCTTGCTACCATATTCATTAGCATTCATATTCAAAACATCTGAGGATCCTCCATCAACGAACATGTTGTTTATGATTCAATTTCACTCCTCGCCATTTTCTCAGTCATTTGTAGGCCTACTTATTTTAACTGTCCATCTCAAACGTTTTTGGGGACGCGGTGGTTTCCGAACCTGGGGTCCTGGGTTCGCATCTCGGTGAAGACAAGGATTTTGAATTCGGTATTTTTAGGGTTCCCCTGGTTACACCAAACTTTAACGGGTAACTGACTTAAGTTGACAAAGTTAAGGCCGTTGGTCATTGTGCTGGCCACATAACACACTGCTCGTTAATCATTGGCAAAAAAAAACATCAGATGACCTTAACATCAATATAGATCGCAAGGTCTGAAAGATAACTTTACCCTCATGTACTGCTCTCTCAATAACTTGGAAACCTAGTTTGATTGCCTCTTAAAGCTGGCTACACACATGCACAAGAGAACATTTCAACTTGTTTTTAATATCATTACATTCAGTAAAACAAATGCTGTCAAGATAATCTTGTGTTCTAGCAAAGCCTCTATGTATATCGATATAAGTCAATAACTTTTGTCGTCTTGGCATTAGTGTTTCTTATGGCGTTAAGCCTGTTCTTTCGTAAATGCTGTCATCATATAGTTGGTGAGTGTCAACAATCTAAATTAGACTATATGGAGGCCAGGCGTAGATCTAGATTTAAATGTATTCAACAATTTGAAAAAAAATTCACATCTATAAATTATTAAGATATAGCTTGTCTGCTTACTGCTTGGGGGGGGGGCAGATTTATTTATTATGTAAACAGTAAATCAAATTTAGAAGTTAATCTGATACGAAAAGCATAGTACACAATTACTTAGAAGTAAAGTAAGTAAAGTTCCCCCTTTCGATCTTGTGGTCTATGGGGAAGATGATGTAAAGGTCTTCTGTTTCTGTGGCCTACGGTTTACGAGTGTGTAATGTGGTCATCACAATGGCCAAACGCTTTTCCCCAACTAATATCAGGTACCTATTAGAGCTGGGTGGAAAAAAAGTTTTTAGGTCATCAGTTACGTTACTCTACTTATTCCAGAAGAGTTAGAAGAGTCTTATCAAAGTGTCGTCCTGTTTGCTTTTATGTGAAAAATAACGCCAAATGATTTTTAAAATGTTATTACTTTTAACGATAAAAACAAGATTATGGCTTAAATATTCCTGGTCCATTGGTGAATTTGATGGGAAGGGGTCGTCTCTCAGTTTGTGTGATAACATTAAGTCTCTTTGTAATAATACTTTGCACAGCATTCCAGCAATAGTTATTCTTACTTATTTTCTGCTCCTTCTTTTTACCTCTTGTTAGATTCTTTTGCATTTTGATTCCAATCAACACATTTCAACAGTGTTCAAGATAATAATTGTGATTTGTGAAGGACTTCG
Organism: Biomphalaria straminea; assembly: GCA_021533235.1. NCBI lineage: Eukaryota > Metazoa > Mollusca > Gastropoda > Planorbidae > Biomphalaria > Biomphalaria straminea. The sequence continues at coordinate 4,563,122 of JADKLZ010000687.1, forward strand.
TAACGGGCCAACTCCATCAAACAAAAATTCGTTATGACTGGACATGTCCTCTATAGGACTTGAAACGTTGTTATTGGTCCCTTTATAGATTCACACTAACGTCGACCTCTATAAGAAATAAAAGCCTTAATTTTCTTATTTATCGTTTAGTGACGTCTACTAGAAATTTTATACGGACGAAGCATATTTACGACCATGCTTTAGATAAGTATTAGACTTGAAAAGTGTCAAAAGTATTTTTTTTTGTTTAATCACAACGCTCAGAAGTGTTGCCTTTAAAGAGAATAATATAAATCTTGAAGCAATTTATTGGCTTTCATGCGGCCCTTTCTGTGGCCCTACCGGCCCAATTGGGTACCGGCCCACCGGGCATTTGCCCGAATGCCCATATAGCCAGTCCTCCCCTGCTCGTAATTGTTGACTTTGACTAATGTTAAAAAAAAAAGTAATGACTAACATGTTAACTAACTGTAAATAGGGCCTATGATCATCTCAGACTACTCAGAGTATAAATGAGTACCCGTTTTTTTTTTTTTTTTTTGGTAGGCCTATAGTTTTGAGTTAGTTTTCTTCGAGCTTAAAAGAAAAAAGTACAATGGCTGGCACTACCTGTATTTTACGTTGCGAAAAATGCGTTTGCTTTTGTTTAGGTAAACCTTGCTCAAGTGATACGAGGCCAAGCCATAACACTGGCAGGGAAGCATTAATTGAAAGTTTGAAGTGAGGACCAGTTGCGTGGCATCGGGTTGGGAGTAAGTGGGCTGTATGTACGTCTTTGATTGCAATATATACACATCATTTTGTATTTAGCTGTTGGCCTTCTGCTTAAAGATGGGTGAATTTTTAAATAGCTCTAGGCCTATTGGAAGGATTAACCCTTGCCTCCCTCATTTCCAGAATGAATGAATGTCTGAAGGTGTAAAATGTTCATGAAATAAGCCTACTTGTATACATGACTCAACGACTGACGGTACAGAGTTACAGGTCCGCATGATGACTTTCTATTTTCGTTCCCAAAAGTCTTAGTTCAATAATTATTCATCTTTACAGGTATAAATGAGTGCGCATGTCTGTCTACACATATAGACATGAATTGTTCCTGTTGCTAAAGTTGGTTAGGGTCATTGCTTGTTTATAACATATCTCGTTTATATTTTGACGTTTTCATAAAGTATTACATTTTTTTATGCTGCAGAAACTCTTATATCTTATCTCATAGACGTGTGAACGTCCGATACATTATAATGCACCGTTTTAATAATATGTTTACGTTGGTTAATTGATAGATTGATTTGTGGGCTCGAAATGTTTCAAAAGTGTGCTTGGCCTAGTTTTGATTTGTGGAAAATGAAAACACAACCTGACTAGACACTTCCGGTTTAAAAAAAGAGAGAGAGAAAAGGCAACATGAGCATACTTTAAAAATTATAACGGCCATTTTAAAATGTATATTATGAACTTACCGGTTTGGGAGGCGGCATAGGCGTTTCTCTATAGCTAGTTTCCTTTGGGCTTGTGTTACCCATAACAGTTGGTACTGTTACAAAGAAATATAAACTAGTCCGAAGTCCTTAACACTGATCCGACACACGCTCACATCTCAATCTGAAGAAAAAAAAAGGGGGGGGGGGTTAGAATTCACCTTTTAACACGCCCACTCGTGAAACTTATCTTCATATAATTTACAGGTGTCTTTTTTTAAGGAAATTTTTTTCCACGTCCTTTGAACATATCCATATGTCATTGTATCAATCTAGTCGTTCATTTTAATTAGAATAGATCTATCTAATCTGGTCATGCATGCATTAGTACAAGTAGGCGCCTTTTAGTGATTTGGTCTACTCTCGTAAATTTTGGCGCTTTCCGCCTCGTGGTTTCCCGTTTAGATTAAATCTTTTCATTACATAATTTTATAATCACACAAAATATTTCATTAAAAGAATAACAATAAACATTGAAGAATTGGGGGGGGGGGTAACTGCTCCGAAGAACAGAACGCGGGAACGCCAAAATGGGTATCAAAATACTGCATAAAATAGGCCTATCATATAGCTTATTTCTTATAGGTGTCACCAGAATGTTTTTTTGGGTGGAGAGGATTTAGATGTAGTGTGGGGGTAGTAGAAATCAACGTGGAAAAAACCTTTACAACGATAGGGGCAACGGTGGGGCTATGAATCCCAAAGCCCACTTTGAAAATTTGACATAGGTCATGGAATTTGATGGAACCTTAGAGGAAACACGACAAGTTGTCTACAGACAATTCGTTCACCGACAAATCGTTCTCGACTGTTCGCTTGCCCGACATATCATTCGCCGACAACTGGTTCACACGACAATTGGTTCACACGACAATTGGTTCACACGACAAATCGTTCACTGGAGAGTAACATATTGTTGATATTCTCGTCACGTGGTTTACGTTAAGATTACACACAAGAGATGGATACATTATAACTTTTGTTGCTATTATTTTCAAAAACATTTTACTACTAGAGTGAGATAAGACTGTGCCTAATCCGAGTTTTTTTGTTTATTTTTTAAAAGTATAAGAACATTATGTGATGAAAACATTAAAAATACTTTTTCAAAAAAGAAAATAGGCCTAAATAAACAAATTTAGCCACGTCATAAGATTGATAAAATAATGAAAATTGCGTATCACGTGACAGCCTTACGTATTGCGTAATTTTTATAGAACATATAGAGAAAATGTTTTTTGTTTACATTTGGTGAATGAGGTCCATTAAAACTATTCGAACAACAGGCTACATAAATTAACAGTAGGCTATACGAGCCATAGATCGATAGTAGCCTATACAAAAATATTGACAGACAGACATACAGACAGATAGACTAAGATAGATAGATAGATAGATAG
>JADKLZ010000687.1:4567650-4578254 GCA_021533235.1 Biomphalaria straminea
CATGCGAACCAAAAAGACGATATTTTATTTTCATAAATCACAATAGCTCGGCAGGTTCTTGTTTCGGAAATTTTGGAGGTTTATGAAAAGACTGTAACAAATCAGCTGTAAGCATCTATCACGCCTGACGAAATTCGCTTTTATCCATGTCGATATTAAGAGCACAATCGAGACTGACTTGATTCAATAGTTGTGAAGGCGACAAATATTTTTTATATTTGTCTTCCACGTCATAAAGTGTTTTAAATCGGGTGATTAAAAATGTTTGTAAAATGTTTTACATGTTTCGGATGTTCCTTCAGAGTTGAAGATAGTTTTACTTCCTAGACCAAACTTCCCACGGGACGACGGAAGGTGGGATCGGGAAGGTTTGAACCCTGGACAAATCGGGTTATTATTTCTTGAACAATCCAGTCCGGCAGGAGGCGTGGTGGCTGAGCACTAGGTTTCTGATTCGCAGGTCCTGGGTTCGAATTCTATGGGCGCCTCTGAGTCCACCCAGCTCTAATGGGTACCTGACATTAGTTGGGGAAAAGTAAAGGTTGCGCTGGCCAAATGACACCCTCGTTAGCACAAAGCCATAGAAACATGACATTTACATCATCTGCCTATATACCACAAGGTCTTAAAGGAGAACTTTACTTAACAACCCGGTCCGACAATAACCTCCGTACAAACTGAATCAATCGCTGAATTTAAATTCAGATATAGGCCTAGAACTTGATATTGTTGAGAAGAGTAAGCAGGGAAAGCAAAATAAGGATTTTTTGTTTGTTGTAGGCCTAATGTTAAAATAATCTCCATGTCCAGTCTAGATATTAATTTATATAGGTCTTTGACACATTTTCTCAGAACTTTTTCGTCTTTTAGCATTCGCTGGAAAAACAAAAAAAAAACAACAACAAAAAAACAACAACATTGGAAAGCTTCGTTATCTTTACTTGATTCTTGATGTCTATAGATTTCTCTGAATGGACTATCAATTGACATCTTAAAGGTTTCAGATTTTTGAATGATAAGTTGTATTCGATTTGAACATCATATGTAATGTCTTCATGTCAATCTCCAATTTCGTAAAGTATATTATCTTGTTTTTTTTTGTTTTTTTTTTTACCGAAAAGGTCAAGGCAATAGGAACTTAAAACTTATTGAGGAAACGTTTGATGCCCCGTGCGGCCCACACCCCCCTTTACTTCTCATAATGGTGTAAAACAATTGCATTGCTCGTGGCGCTAAGCCATTTTAAAATGATTATTTATTTAAAAATTCAGGTTCGCACACGACAAGAACAGGAAATGCGTTGCGCCGTTGTAAGACAAACGTGATGACACACTGAACAAGATCCTGAAATCCAAATGTAGGTCAGTTATTGTATTTACGCATCAGCTGACGTCAGCTATGAGACATGGGTGACTGAAACTTAAACTTAAACTGATAATATGGGCAAAAATCGAGATGCTCTGCCTCTGATTTAATCCGGGAATTAAAAATTATTAATTGACAGTAGCTAGTGCCTAAAAATCTAGGTTTAAATCTATTTTTAGAATTTAGACATCAGAATCCGCTCGAAGGTAAAACAAAAAGCTTCGACAATGTCAAAAAACGGGAAAATCTGAGAAAGCCTATCCGATCCCCCCTCCCCCCTCTTCCTTTTTTGTCCTCGCTAAGGCCTACGGGTCGTGCTGTGTTTTTGTGTAGCAGACTATCAAGCGGTGCAGTCAGTGACAGTTTAACTAAGGTCGAAGTGAACGCAAGATGCATGACTGCGGGGGCCGAAGTTGACACATTTCCTCAACAGAAGCCAGATCGCTCCCTTGTGTTTATTTCAGTGAAGTCTAGTCCTAGATTAGATATATAGATCTAAGTCTAGATCTACCTTTGATCTAGATTAGTGCGTGTGTTGTAGTGTTGCTATTTCAAATTTGTTATTATTTTGCGAGTTCTTAATTCTTTGTGTAATCATGCTTAAAAGAATGCTTGGAAATGACTTGAAGCCCGGATTTTATCACACAGAATTAGTGTCCACTTCCTGGGATGTACCTACTCGATACAAACGACTTGTACCTATTGGAAGCGGAGCTTATGGTCAAGTTTGGTAAGTTAAAATAATTATGAATAGACATTCATCACTACTGATCTAGAGTATTCTAGAGTCTAGATATGCGGCTAGATTCAGATTGCTAGATAGTAGATCTAGATTTACTTTTGATCTAGAGTCTAGATTAACTAGATATAATTATATCTAGACTATAAGTCACTATAGACTATAGAGAATCGAGATAGAATCTAGACTATATTATAGATAGTTAGTTATAGTATAGACTCAGATTACTCAGAATTCACATAGTCATAATTGTCAATTGATTATTGACCTCTATGATATTCTAGACATTAATACATTATTATGATTACAATTCTAGATGATCTGTCTGTCTTATTTATGACTATAAAGTGTCTACATCTAGATCTAGACATAGATCTAATATCAAAATCACTCCCTGGTAGACATTAATTTTTCTAGCTAGGCCGAGCGATTTGTTCTTCCAAACTCTCGCCTGAAGGTGTCCAAAAGCGCTACTGGCCCTGGCCAGATGGTTATTAACTTCCCTTGAAAGTGAGGCATCATTTGACACTATGCTACCTAGATATGTGAAGTGGTCTACCACGTTAAGGGTGGTTCTCTCAACACTTCTATATGGCTCTGAGACATGGACACTATATATAAAAAACAGCTAAGACTTCTTGAGCGCTTTCACCAAAGATGCTTGCGCTCTATCATGGACATACGTGGCAGGAACGCACTACAAACAGTGATGTCCTTGCGAACGCTGGTATGGACAGTATAGAGGGACTTCTTATGGTCTGACAGCTACACTGGGCAGGGCACGTATCCTGTATGGGAGATGAACGTATGTCAAAGGCAGTCTTTTTTGGTGAGCTAAAAGGTGGTCGACGCCCCACGGAAACGCTTCAAAGACCAGCTTAGGAGTCAACTTTCCTTGGCTGACATAGAAGAGAGCACCTGGTTGCATGCGACGTCAAAACGAGACAGCTGGAGGTCACTCACGAAGGCCACAGGATACACATTTGAGACCAAAAGAAAATCTGCTGCTGAGGACAAACGCAGACGACGAAAAGAAAATCTAAATCGACCACCTGCGGACAATGGTTTTGCTTGCCCTGGGTGTGGCAAAATATGTAGGTCATGGCTGGGGCTGCACAGCCACGGGAAATGATGTATTCCTCACTAATCTTCGGACTCGAAGACAATCCTTATTGTTATTTTAATATAAAAATCTAATTATAACTGTATTTAAAAAATCCTCTGTCTCTGTCATCCACAGATCTCTATTGTTCTATTCTTCTCTATAGTCTATAGACAAGTACTTTACTAGTTAGGACTCACTCACCACTGGGGAAGCCTTTGAAACTGACCATACATCAGTATAGCTTAAACTGTTATTTAACCTTGGTTAGGCCTATAATAGAATATGCATCCTTATTCACATTTGACTAGAGTAACATCTATAAAATCACTAAATTTAGAAAGCCTTCAGGATAGAAGACTCAAAAAAGTAAATTTTTATAGCAATTATTCATAAAACACTGAACCATCATCTTCAAAAACAAAATCAAAATCTAATAAAATACTCAGAAAGATAAAAGATAAATGCACATTCCTCATTACATATGCTAGGACAAATTTATACAAATGCTCCTTCCCTAGTGCTATTAGCACATGGAATGGGTTGCCTGAGCCAGCCAGGAAAACCAGTGACTTAGCAGAATTTAGGTCATTGGTTAATATGCATGACTAGATTCATGAAGCGTAGGACGTAATCATCTTCTTTTTTTAAGTAACACCTGTATTATATATGATAAGATAGCTTATTAAATTACTATCATAAGACTATACTCTCTAGATTCTAGACATCTAATCTATAGTCAGTGCAGTCTGTTATTTTATTATCATCATAATTATTTTTTTAGACACTATAATTATAGATAGATTATATATTTAGATTCTAGCTGGATAAATCTTCTACTTTTGAGTCCCTCAGACTCAATAATACAAATACATAGCCCTTTCTAAGATTCTACTTGTTAATATATTATAGTATTGTTATATTCTAGTGTGTATTAAAATGAGTAAGACAGATCTATACAACTATCAAGTTTCAACCTGGGGTGTGCCTGTATGTAACATGATACCCATGGTGAACAATGGTGTAATATACAATATCTAAATCTATTCACACTCTATACTTGGATTTATATCATTTTGTTAGTGTATTGACTTCAAGTTTATCTGATTTTTCTTCTTTAAAAGAGCTGTCAGTTGTTACTGCATTTTTTTTTTAATACATAAAAGTAGACTTCAAACATCTGATACACTTGTTAATCTTATTTGTAAAAGTTCCCCTTTCAGACCTTGTGGTCTATAGGGCAGATGATGTAAAGGTCATCTGTTTCTGTGGCCCACGGTTAACTAGGGTGTCATGTGGCCAGCACAACGACCTACTGCTATTACTTTTCCCCAACTAATGTCAGGTACCCATTAGAGCTGGGTGGACTCAAACGCACCCTAGGATACCGAAATTAAATATTCCTGTCTTCACCAGGATTTGAATCTGGGTACCTCTGTTCGGAAGGCAATCGCTTTACTACTCAGCCACCGGGCCTCCAATCTTATATGTGCTACATGTTAAAATAAGCTAAATATACAAAACATACTTGGGAAATTAAAAGGGTTTTAAAATGTTTTCATGTTAAGACTTTTATTATTTAGGGATTTAAAGTTATATTAAATGTTGTATTTAAAAGACAGTAAGCCTAAACTAAAAGAAATGTATACCTTCAAGCTCTTATATTGCTGATTAAAACAAATTCTAGGCCAGGAACAAAAAAAAATTTTAATGGGAAGTATCTCTTTACTTCACAGCCTTTACTGTGTTAGGATCTCTATAACTTAATACAAATATTTTCTAAGGCCCAATCCTAGAACCTCATATATTGCTTTTAAAAATGTTTTAGCGGATTGTTAACAGATTGCTTGCAAACTATGCTTGTGGTCAGTTATCTAACAAATTTACTACTGATAGCTATTAGTGGATCTTATTTTTACCCCCTCTGAATGCTGAGGTCATAAGGCTCTCCCCTAGCTAGGATTGTATCTTTCCCATTACTAGTTTGTAATATGTTACAAATCATGTCTCTCTTTCATTTTCAAAAATATGATTTATTAATGTATTCATCTTGCAAGTCATGTTTTCACATTTCAAAAATTCAAATAAGCTCTTAATATAAAACCAGAAGTGTATCTGATACTACCATTGCTTTGATTTTTATTTTCATAAGTAGTCGTATTCAAAAACAACTTAATCTTGCAGATTTTTGAAGTGGTTTAGTTACTATCAATAAAAATTTACCATGCCCTGTGCTTTTTTTTTCTTGTTCAATGTGGGGAAAAAATTATTACTTTTCTTGTATATTGATGCTTATTTTTAATTTATCAGTAGTTAAAAGTTAGTCAATCCATCACTGAGTACCAGCACCAATTTTCTTTTTTACAAATAATGCACTGATCATGCATATAAATGATCTTATTTTAGCTATGTGTTTACCGGTATTTATAACAACAGAACTTTTCCTTTTGTCTTCTGTAATCCTTGATTTGAAATTTTCTAATATTTTATATCACGTCAGTTAATTGAATAAGAGGTTTTATTTATTCTCTTCACAGAATAGGGTTACTAACTTAATTTAATGTGTGCATAAATGAAGTTTTCTTTTTTTTCTTTTTAATAACTGTTTTTAAAATTATTAATAAATCTTTGAGGGGCTGATTGAACTTTTCACCAGGCCAGGGTTGGCCCATCACTGGTCTAGTTTCATTGCCAAAAGACATTTAAAATTTATTTATTTTCCACTTTTATGTTCAAAGTATATAATTAAATTTTCAAAATTTTAACCATGTTGAATTTCTTAATGTGTCTTCATTTTTGGCTTAGGAGATTTTTTTAAAAAGACTTTCAATGATGATATGATAAAATTAGCTCCAGTAATGACATTCTTGTCTTGAAATATGAGAGTGCCTAAATGAACTTATCTTTAACTTTGGTGTTTATAGTGTTATGACAGGATTAGGAATTTATCTGAAAAAATTATTTGTTGCATAAAAGGGGAAACAATGATGCACTAAATTAAAAACTAAGACTATGATTTTGAAAACAGTGTCGAAATGTAAACAAAGTACTTTCAAAGACTTTTGAGAGAGTCATTTTTTATGGATGCCTTGCATTAGCTTGACGACATTGGACAGTTTCCTTCGGCATTATTAACTTTCTTGTTCGACTAATAATATTGTTGGCCTTTTGCCAGTGCTATTTGCTTTAGTTATTTGAGTGTTACCTCCATTTGACTTTTGTGCATAAGACACAGTTGGAAGTGCCTAACAACACCATGTAGGGTTGTTCTAGATTTTGTTTATTTGTTCTAGATTCTTATTAGAACCTTCCGTTGATCTTGCAATATATTATAGCCATTTCTAATTTCAAACATGTTTCTTGTACTAATCTGACTTCTAAAACCTACAACTCTTATCTTTTAAAGAAAAATGCAGAGCAGCACTGAAATTTGCAGTGTTCTTATAGAATCTTTATGACCACTTCGTACTCATTACAAGTTTTTACTTTCTTTCTGTCATTAATATATGGTACATGAACCTCTCCTAAATGATCTGATTGGTAGTGGATGTGGTGGGTAGTAGTAATCATTGAGTATCTAGCACAAGATTCTTCTAGTGTTAGCTAATTGGGAAATGTAGAGTAACTAGAAACCTTGACATGCTGAAAGGCCTGGCTTACTAATAAAATGTTTGCACCTTTTTTTTCTCTGAATGAATGCTGTTTGATGCAAAACATTATGTATTCAACCCTTCTTTAAAGGTATTAAATGATTATAGTTTTCCATAACTGACTTACCCATCTTCATATCCCTAGCTGTTTTATTGTATCAATGTTTTTAGTTAAAGTGAATTGAAAATAGGATCTGTTAGAGAATCCCCATATACTTAGATATGTTTATAGTTAACAATAATATTTACAACTGGCCCAAAGTTGTTTGGCTGATTCATAATTGAAAAAAAAAACAGGATTTAGTGTATATATATATTAATATATATATTAATTCTTAATAATACTTATGAATACACAACCCTTTTATTAGATATGTTATAGTTTTTAGTTTTTATTCTCTTTTAACTTCTTGCCATTTTATTTAATAGCCACTGTTGTATTCTTGTAGTTAAAACTGTATGAATTAAAAACTACTAAATTAAAAGAAGTACCTCAAAAATACATTCACATTTTATTTTGTAACTCATTTCCTGGGCTGTTTCCTGTGGTTATAAATAAATGCAGCCAGTCAATAGAGTAATGCTTGCAAAGGAATTCATGCATGATATTAATATTTTTGTCTTGTAAATAAAATTATAACTTCTTAAACATATTAAGTCGTGCATTGAACTCCTGGCTAAATGAGGCAATTTGTTCCATGCCTTGACTGATACATAGAAAGTTGAAAGTTCAGTATAAAATAAGAAATGTTTTCATAATTAAATATAATTTTGCCATCCTTCTTATAATGTAATGAAAAATACTGTAATTGTTTTATAATGTTTCTATGACGTCATAAGACTATAAAATATTGAAATGCTTCTGGCTTCTGTTTAAAAAGTTCAGCTTTCATTTATTGTTGTAGACATCTGCTTTTTTTTTTTTCTTTTGTGGCTACTGATTGTCTGCACTTAAAGTACACAGAAGTGTTGAAGTGAATCCTCAAACACAACTGTTCTTAGTGGTAAACAGTGAGTCAACATAGCACTTGAATGATGTAACCCTAATGATAATGCTTTTGAATCGTTGCTTTTAATGATAGTACTTAGACACCTCTTAGATGGAGTAACCCTGACAGCCATTTTCACAAAATGTTTATGAAATGTTCCATTTAAATATAAGCCTGACTTCTTCAGTATTAAAAAGTACCGTAGAGACTAATTTTGTGTTATTTATCTTCATTATCACTCTCACAAATAACAAATATAGAAAGAATACACTGAGGGAAAATTACTTAGCCATTTGACATGTTTTGGATGGCCCATTATGATTGTCTTTGGTCTGAAACCTGCCTACTGTCATTAGCTACCTCAAAAAGACAGAGTTATGAAAAAGAAATAAAATTATCTTTTCATATTAAAATCTTAGAAAAATTTTTAATTATTTAAGAGTAACAACAAAAATGCAACTCATAATAAAACTGACATAAACTAAAACCACACACAATGTAAGTATTATTATAAAGTAAAGGGGGGTGGTGGCTGAGAAACAAAGTGCTTGGCTTCTAAAGAGAGGTCTCAGGCTCAAATCCTAGTGAATTCTGTTTTTTTATTTTAGGGTATTTCTAATTGGTACTGACATTAGTTTTCAAAAGTAAAGGCAGTTAGTTATTTTTCTGGCTATATGACATTCATAGAAAAAAATGACCTTTACATCATCTGCCCCATTACTTTCTATTATAAAGAAAATCCACCACAGAATTATATATTTGTATAAATATACAGTAAATAAGGTAATGAGTGCATTTTGACAAAGACCATAAGATAGGTACAAATTATTTTGAACACAAACTCTGACTTACTTTTATGTTGTTCTCTAAAGGGAGACTCATAAGTGCCTTATTATAGAAAAAGCAATGACCCATTAAGCAATTACACTGATGAGAAAACAAAACCAGAAGACTTCATAACAATTTTTGACAAGGTCATATCCCCTTGTCACTGCTAATTACAACAAATTAGCTGCAAAGGGTTAGCAAGTGCTTCTTACTCTTTCCAGTATCTCTTCTATTGAAATTCACTAGAGAAAGTCTTGAAGCAGAAGAAGAGAAAATGTCTATTATTTAAGGAAGATTTAAATTCACTCGTTCAGATTAAGAGAATAAAAAAAAAAATTGAACATTACATCATTAAAATTAGTGGCTAAATATTACTGTGTGTTAAACTTTTAATTTAATCTAGTCTTGTTAAATACTACATGCTAAATAGAAATGAGGAGCATTAAAAAAAAATGATGTTGAGCTGGTGATTGTCCAGAAGAAGTAAAAAAAAAAAAAAAGTAAAGGTTATCTTTTTCTTTGGTCATCAGTTGACAACTACAGAGTGCTTTTATTTTCCCCAGCTAATGTCAGGTACACTTAAGAAAAATGTGGACCTTCTCACTTAACAAGCCAATCATCTAACCACTCAGCTACCAGAAAAGTGACAATTATTAAGAGTAACCCAAAAAATTAACAAAAACTGAAGAAACACAGCACTGAAACTAGTTTTGTAAGAGTTTAATATCTTCATACTCTATTCAATGAAACTCTAGCCATGAACAAAATTCACCTACAGCTATCAATGCTAAACAAATCACAGCCAATAATTACTGATCAAATGACCTCTATATCTTGTTTTCCTTTTTAAAATCTCCCAAAAAGACTTATCTAGACAATTACATTGTTCTCGGGATTTCCTTCATACTTTCTACAGGATTTTTTGTTCTTGTCTGTGACCTGCTTATTTGAATTATTTTGAATTTAAGGTCTCTACACATGTTTCTGATCTGGCCAACACCTTATATAGCATAACTCTAGCTTGACACATTTTATAGCTGTGATGTTTCAATTGACTTAAAACACAAAAAGAATTTGACCCCTATCTTGACCCTCTACAGGCTCTTAGAAGTTGTAGTTGTATATTCAAGTGTGATATAGTATATATGTTCCCTTTTTTTATATATTTATACCTCATCTCAAGAGCAGTCATTATTTTATAGTGTGAATCTTAACTGTTAACCAACAAAAGTAACACCATAAGTCGAATTACTGCATTTAAAGATACCCTTGAAGAAGGGATTAAAGAAGAAAGAAGTAAAAAGGCACACCACTCTAAACCATAACTTATAAATTAAAATTCATAATTGAATAAATTGCTTAGAAATATCTGAATATTAAAAAAAAAAATTCTTGTTCCTTAAGTTATGACAAACCTGAACATTTTTGTTTTTAATTTGAGCTTGGAATTAAGATAATGACTGGACCAGACAAACATGAGCTGGTCATTTAACTCTTTTATGTTAGCATCATTTATTTCAATCTAAATCTAGCTGTTTCAACTTAACAATTGCTTTCTATTCAATCCCAGTGCTGCTGACGATGAAGTCATTAAGAAAAGGGTGGCTGTGAAAAAACTGGCAAGGCCATTCCAGTCTGAGATCTTTGCCAAAAGAGCTTATAGAGAAATTCGGATGCTTCGACATTTTGACCATGAGAATGTAAGCATCAGAATCTAGACATTTCATTGATAATGCTGAGTTGACCTTGTCTAAGTCGTATCTCCACATAATATAAATAACTTGAACATTTGTACTTAACTTAGTGCAGCTGAAAGAAAAATGTGCTTCTTGTTTTGTTCCTCCTCAGCTCATCAATTTGCTGGATATATTTACACCCAACAGAAACATTTCAGACTTCAATGATGTGTAAGCTATAACACTGTTGTATAT
>JADKLZ010000687.1:4599861-4637182 GCA_021533235.1 Biomphalaria straminea
CAAGCTGTAAGGGAAATAAGTCTTTGGCATATGGTTGAACACAATCTGCAATTACAAACACAATAGCACACTACAGACTGAAAAGATAAAATATAATTTTTAAAAAGTCGAAGAACAAAACTCCACTTGTCTCTCTAACCTTGCTAATGCTTTTTTTTTCCCACCACAATTGTTCACAAATACTCGTATTAAAGGTCTTTTGCAAGTCAATGGATTTTTTTCTAAAGAATTATAGAGTATTTGCGCTCTAGAAAACTGTCTCTTTGACTATTAAATACATAAATAATTCGAGTTTTAAATATGGTTCTAATTTTTCGCATTATAAAATAAGTAAAGCGAATGCATTACAAAAATTATTAATGGAGCTAAAAATAGATTACTTGTTGCATGTTGCTTGTTGCCCGTCTGACCTATTTACTTTGAGAAATATTATATAGATATTGGAAGTCCAGTGCACACAGGTCCATGTTTTTTTTCCATGGACTTGTGGGGTTAGGGGTTTATGGGAGCCTTTAGGTACTCAGGCAATAAAACTCAAGACACTGTTATATTTCAAAAAAAGTCTCCTTGTGTCCATCCGAATTTATGCCCCTAAGAGGTTTATGCCCAACAGTTTGGAAGCCAAACAGATTATGCGTCCCAGTTTGGAAGCCAAACAGATTATGCCTCTCAGTTTGGAAGACAAACAGTTTATGCCACTCGTCCAGACTTTTTCAAATATATATTTTATTAATGTGATTATTATCAAGAGTGAAAGGTCCATGATGATTTTTTTTACATTAGGAAAAAAAAACACAACAACAACTCAGTATGAACAAATTATATTGTCAAACATTGATCATCTACTGAGCTTACCGGAGAGTAAATGACTACAGCTACCCAAACCATCTGTCTGGCCTGTTCTTGAATCTTTTCCTCAAAAACTTTGATGGCATTCTCCAGGTGTTGTCTGACTTCCACAAACTAAAACATTTAGATGTTTATTTTTATGTTTGACATAATCACTAATATAAGATATTTAAAAAATATGACAATATCTATTTCCTCTAACTAAACAAATAAATAAAATCAAAAGCTTGAATGCCATTCAATACTTACATCACCAGGGCATTTCTTAAGTTTCCTTTTTGTGTCCTTCATGTTCAGAATATAGTCTTGCATGCTTTCACGTAAGGCACACATCTGCAATACAAAATGAAACAGTTAGTGATAGCTCATTGAAACAAAAGTTCAACTACATCTGGTAAAAAAATAGACGACCTGAGTCAGGCTCACATCTTCTGTAAATTTAGCATCAAACTCTCGGCCTGTTTTAGAATTGACATAAGAGCCCTTCAAAATATTAAAATTGTGTACTATTCCACTTTTTATTGACAGCTCTCTAATCCCCAACTTTGAAATGTTTCAGTGTGATAACTTAACAAAAGTCTTTGACCCATATGTGGATAAAACATGACATTTTTTTTTTACTCCCGAAGTTTTGAACTGCTTAACATAATCATTTACACGAACCTGCTCACTTTCACTGAAATGAATTAAAATATCTAAGCAATTTTTCACATTCAAGATGAATATCTGCTGGTTAGTGGAATTGTCCAGAAACATTGTAAAATGAATAAGGAGACAGAATGATATTTGGGGGTTCATTAAAACATTTGATTCTATAAAACAGACCATTTAAATTCAGATCTACAACTGGGACCTATTCAATGAGCTTAACTTATTCATCCACTCAATGTCATAGCAGACAAATATGGTCACTACCAATAAAATCCCATAATGGTTTACAATCTGCTAAATGGAGCTATCTCCCTTTGACTGGGATTTGAGTGGGTTGGAATTGAATAGGTCTAAGCATTCAAGTTTTATCTCTTCAGTGATTAATTCAAGAACATTATTTCATTAAGCATGAACATCACTCTTCAGTGAGAAAACATGAATCATCTCAATGTGACAATATTTAGGACAAGTTGAAAGCATTCCCATCTAGTTTAACAGAAAGATGATCTTGGTTTAAGTGAATTATTTTATGTTAAAATTTTAACTTATTTGCATGTTTGCTAGTTTGGCATACATTATGGACAAACATCTGACCTTTCCCAACTGTTTGTGAGCAGCAATATGGTACAGGAGTACAACACAGTCCAGCAGATCTAGAAGAGAGTTGCCACTTGGCATTTCAAGTTTGGGGTACTCTTCTGTTTGTTTCACTGAAAGACATTAAAATATACAAAAAAAAAAAAAAAAGTGATTATCTTGTCTAAAGTAGTTAAACTATAAACTACAGTAAAAAAATTACAGTGTAGACTTATGAATAGACTAAAATTGTAAATAAATATTGCAGTCTCCACTGAGATCAAGCTCAAGACTATAGGTATGTAGTTCATGGCTTTATTTTTAAGAAAATGTGCCTGCCTAATAAGGTTGAAACTTCTATAACTAGTAAGTTACTCAAATGACCAACCACAATTACGTACCTACTTCCTTGGTCAATTTTTTCACTACTCTTCCATCTTCTTGCAGTTCTATTCCTTGGGCACGATTCACCTCCGCTAGAAAGAAACAGAAAATACAAATAGTTGAGAATGATATTAACATAAATACATGTTGTCTTCACATATGAATTAAAAAAAAAAAGAAATTATTGTATCATTTAATTATTTTCTGTGTTTCCTATTATTTTTACAAATCATCAAAACTATTAATAATAATAACTGTATCTAGAGAGCGCTGTAAACAAACAAAATGTGTAGGCAATATTCAAATTGGACTTCAATGTCGCCAACTAAATATACAAAAACTGAGCTACAAACAGAAGAGCTTTCGATTTTGGGGTGCTAAAAAGTGCAAAACAATTGTCATTTAACTTGAAAAAAAACCTAGCTTATCAACACTTCCATTATACTGTGCAGTGGATTCACCTAAAAACTATTTATAGATTGTCTGCCATATATAAAACTCTTTCATAACAAAGTCACATTAACTGTACTGTTCACTGCAACTTACTTCCTAACTGTCTATTGAGATGACTCATCAATCCACCGCACCTCTGTAGCTCATAGTAGTCTCTAGAGTCATTCCAGAAACACTGAATGGGCATGAAGGCCTCTGAAACAGAATTTTTTTTTTGCAATTGATTTTGTATAAATAAATATTATTTACACAGTTCATTTTTAATGGACATCACAGGCCCCCAGAGACATAACAATTAAGCAAACGTTGCTATGGCAATACAGTAACATAAAAATTGTGAATAACAAAACTACCAGACTGACAAACATTTTACACAATAAACAGTAAAAATGAGAAGATAACAAAATCACAGAGCATATGCTTTAAAAATAAAAGAGACGTTCATTTCAAACATTTATTAGTTTACAAATCAATTAGCCTGAAGACCAAGATCCATCTCCTCAATACAATTATTGTCCCAGTAACCAGCTTCGCTTGTGAGATGGGGAAAGGTTGAAAAGAGGCTAAATCTGGCTCAGCAGCATTGATTCAGAAGGTTTCAAGGAATAACAAGCTAAGTTCATGTCACAAATAGAGAAATTCTCTGCAGCACTGAAGTGGTGACTGAACATTGTATGAGACTTGTGGGGCATTTCCTTTAACAAGATGGAACATGTTTACTTAAGTCATTGAAACATGGAAGCCAAAAGATGAAATTCAAAACAAGGCTGCCCACATCTATCATGGTGTCACACATTCTTAGAAGACCTAAAATCTGTGGGCACCAGGTGAGAAGAGGCTGCCGAAGTCGCATTTGACTGATCTAAGTGGAGAGTGCTTGACATTCTATGTGCCAATTTGCATGGGAGAACCTAAGTCTAGTACAGTTTTTCTACTAAAGAGTTACCTACCTGTGCAAGGGTAAAAGTTTGAATCTTCAAGGCAAAAATTATTCCAGTAAAACTTCAAGGCCTGAACAAGTCGATGAAAGAAACACAAACTAACTGGCAGTGCACACTGAGCTATCTGAAGCTAGAGGGAAAAAAGAAGAATTTATTTCACAACTCATTCATTTAATTAATACAATGAATTACAATTAAAATTTTGTAAACACTGACAAATAAAATGACATTCTACAATTGAATCAACTAAGGGAAAAAACTACTTACTCTTATAATGCCACTGTTTTCTTTCAGAAATAGTTTTAATTTCTCCAGAAAAATGTCTCGAGATGTTTTACCCTAAATTATAAAGAGAAAAACAATTTTGTTTTTACTAGTATTAAGTTCCATCATTTTATTGTAAGTATACTTTTATACTCATAGTTTTATTACAAAAATGGTTCATGCAAATGTTCAAATTGCTATTCTATTTAAAGCTCTATCTGTATTTACATAGGATGACAATTTTGGGTTAATGATAGAAGAACAAAAATAGATATGGAGACTTACATCGACTGGGTCATTGGTAACCAGCAGACATTTCAATAACTCCACTTGCATAGATTCTAGTTCTAGGGGAATCAAAACAAAGTAATAGGAAACTTCATAAGAGCAAAAGACTTCATTTGACACATAAGATTTTAGTGGGAAAAAAAATTAAAGGTGCCCCTTTCAGGCTTTACAATCTACAGCGCACATGACGTAAAGCTAGTAACCAGGATGTTATGTAATCACCAGAATAACCAATTACCCATCCATCCCAGAGGCGGTACAGCCCATGGAGGACCCTGGCCTGCTTTAGCACATCTCTTCATTACGATCTATCCTGTGCCTTACGTCTCCATGCCCAGACTTTAAGTATATCTGTCTCAACGTCATCAAGCCACCGCCTTTGGGGTGTCTGCCTTTTGTTTTTTGCCAGTGAACTATCTTTGCTCCTCTGTTCTCTAGCATTCTTTTGAAGTAACCTCCCCAACGTAATCTGTTCCATTTTATTTCCTTAACTATGGAGGGGTCTTCCTATAGCTGGTATATTTCTTGGTTGCGGTGAATCCTCCATCTGCAAAATGACCAACTGCTCTTAATAATCCTTACCAACCAAAATATGTCAGGTACCCATTAGAGTTGGGTGTATTGAGAGGCTGTTGATTATTTTGAACCCAAGAAGTAATTCCTTGAGACACAACTTATGATTTCAACCATTTGTTCTGCATAACTGCTTAGTAAAAAATGTAATTTTAACTAGAGACTAAGTCAATGTGTACAACTGTAAGCTTCTTCAATTGTATTAAGTATAACCCATAATAAGCTAGTTGTAGTTCATTGTAGCAATATATATGTTAGAAAAAGTAAGTGCATTGAAGTAAAATGTTGCATCTAACCTTCAACTTTCTGACCCAGTTTCTTAGACGCCTCAAGGAAACTTTGGTAGCTTTGTTTTGAGACTTCATCATCAGACTCATTATTGTCATCCTCAGTGGACCGTGTGTCTTTCTGTTGAAAACACAAGGAAGTAAAGTCAAACAATCTGTGTGGCTCACTGTCATTACCAATCAAATTAGAACATTTCTCAGAAAAATAAATAAATAAATTTAATGATATAAAAAATAATGCAATTAAGTTTAAGACCCCCCTTCTTTAAAAAAAATGGTTATTTTTAATAAGAAAATAAAATGATTACTCTAAATTGACTGGATTGATTGTAATAAATTACTGTTGATAAAATAATTATTCCTAAATTAAGTGATTGCATTAAATTACTGTTTACTGATAAAAAAAATATATTACTTGAAAATATTGATCCCAACAAACTACAGGCAGTAACTTGGTCAAGTTGTGATCATCTGGTGGTTTGATATGCATAAAGACTGGAAACTTGACTCTTTCAAAACTAAGTAAACAGTTAAGAACAATAGAGCTACCCACACACACACTTAAACAGTACAAAATAATAGTTAGGAAATATTTTGTTTTCTCTCAACCTATTCATGAATAAAATGTTATGATACTTTTTTTGTAAACTGTTTCTATGAAATACATCGTAACTGAGGTAGCCTCCCATCAGTTAAGTAAAATTAAAGTATAGTTTCTTTTACATTCACAAAAAGTTAACATGAGGTTCAGTTGGCCAACATAATGCTTAAGCAGCACTTATTTTCTTGACACTTATAATGCATTGATACAAAAACATTAACATTTCTGTCTGCATTAGACAACATCTGTTCACTGTGTAAAATAAAAATGTTTGGTACTCCAAAGGATACAATACAAAAGTCAACAAATGTCTGCAAGTTCTTGCATGTCTCAGGACAGCTAAGGTCAAGGCTAAATACTGTTTCTGGTGAAAAAAAAATCAGTCATCAATAGTTTAAGAAGCAATATAATATGACCAAACAGGTGAACTACATATATGTACACTCTTTATTAATATAAATATATTGTTTAGTTTTCTTCCTTAATGATAAGTGGATACTATTTTTTTATTGGCAAAGTTGTATGTGAAGTTATTATAAGCTTTTAAAAGTCAGACATGAGTACTTTAAAAATTATTCTGCTTGGTTTACATTAGCTAGGACATTATTTGAAAGTTTAATTGCTAAAATGTTCCTACAGAAATATCTCAACTAATAAATAAGTCTCACAAATGCATATCATTCATTACCAATTTTTATGTAAGAGAAAATAATTAAAAGCATTATTATCAGTCTAGGGGAAAAATATAACAATAAAGTAGTAAAACTTGTACAGAAGTGTCAAATACTTACAGGATACTTGAACTCTGGATGAAATGAATGGAACCTATAGCCATTCAGCAATGATATAGCCAGCTGTTCCATACAGTCTCGCAGTTCCATGTCCTAGAAAGTTCAAAAGAAAACATGACTTTAGATAAACAGCATTCATCTCTATCTGCAACACCAAGTAGAATCAAGGACACAAACATTGGTTCCTTTACCAAAGTGTCAAGTGACCATGGTTTCTTTGCCATGAAAAATTTCTCATGGTTTAAAAAGTTTTTATCATTTGCATTACTAGCATTGAACATTCATGACTTCAAAAATAAAAATAATAATACAAAAATCTTTGTCGAAAAAAAAAAAAGGTTGAACAGCATTATAACCAAATAAAATGTTAAGTAACAACAGACATTAACAGAAAATAAAAGAAAAAAATATATAATCAAAAAATACATTAAGTCTACTTCTTAAACTGTGGTTATTGTTCTAACAGGTATATTAATATATATTTTTATTTATGAAGAACTTGTTCAGTGGAAAGATTATAAAAAGTACCATCTTCCTAAAGCACAGTTGACCACATACACATAAAACTCTAAGAATAAAAAACAACAATGTTGTAGGTCTACCTGTAGCATCATCCAGATGAGGTCTAGTAGTTTGTGGACTTGGACCTGCTCCTCTTGCCAGTGGACATAATCACAAAGACCCAACATAAACTTGACCAAGCACATCTCTATAACATAAGGTATTCTCTGCAGAAACAAACATAACATCTAACTCTTTTAAAAGATGATAGTTGAAGACATACAATGATTATTTTCAACACATTTCCACTACCGAGAAAGACTGCAACCCTAGAGAAGATCTCTTTTACAGTTAGCCATACCAGCAAACTGATGGAGAAAAATAGCTTCTAAGTAACGTCTTGTAATAACAAAATCTATTTCAGTAACTTCATCTAGATTTGTTAATGTCATCTTATGAAAGCATTAGCATACAGAATTAATAAGCATACTAGCAGTATAGTGGTAGCAGTAGAGCTCTTTACTTATGAACTGGGTTCCTGGGTTCGAATACTGGGATTTTTAATTTCAAAACATCTCAGGTTTACGTGGCAACGCGAAGAAGTGTAAAAAATAAAGTCATTCAAATTAGAAACTAGTAGAAAGCAAAGGTTAAATATACTCACCAACAACGGAGCTAATCTGTGAAAGATATGGGAAGCTACTAAAGCGAGCGTGGCATGATGGGAACGCTGATCTTGCCAGTTAGTCATGGGAAGAAGACTCTTGCTACATTTGGCGCTCTGCTTCTCTAACTAGAAAAGGAATCCAAATATTGTATTTTCCAAACAAACTTAAATAAAAGAAATAAGAAACTAAATGTATTAGATTGAACTGTAAAAAAAAAATATTTAAAACCCAGACCTGTTTTTGGTCTTCTTCTATGAGTTTAGGCAACAAATTATGTAGATAAGTGAATAATACTTCAGCCTGAGCTACTTCAACCAAGCGTGGACTCTGCAGTGGCTTGTACCCTTCAATCGGATACTTACAACTAGTTAAGGTCACCAATATTTTAAGATATTTATAAACAAAGTCATATTATGTTATACACATAATGGTTTCTTAAAGATATAAAAAGTGTTATCTTCTTTATAAAAAAAATAAGTTATTCTTCCTTAGTGATAAGTTGAATTCTTAAGCAAAATGTCTATACAAATTTATTTTTTTCACAGTTCCAAAATGTACTACAGTTAAAAGAAGAACACTTGTAATATGTTGTCTTCTTAGAGCATCAATAGGCCTCTAGCTAGCGCAGAGTTCAGAGATGAAAGGATATCGAAGTGGAAGAGCACCAAAATTGGCTTGTACACTCTCTGTGAAAGACAAACTGACAGCTGGAAAGTAGGCATAGCCTGGCCCAACTCGTACTTTGTTGAAAGCTTCACTGAGGGAAACACCATTTCTGGAAAGAGAATCAAATATCTTAGTAGACTTTACATTCAGAGCGTAAGGTCTTTTTAATGAATGGGTGGTTGGTTGCTAGATTATCTAACTTACGTTTGTAAGGAAAAGACTACCTGTAAAATGTAATGGTTCCAGCATCACAGTCTATTGCACATGATATCACATCACCAGACATCCAGAGCTAAAGCAGTTGAAGACAATACATTGTTACACTGCAATTCTGTTACAAGTCAAAGCCTTAGCTGAATTTCTAATAGTAACTATTTACAATTACATTAAATTTTATTAACATTTAACATAAGCACACAAAAAGAACAATATTATAGTAAAATATGTTACCTAATGCTACAAAAATAGGTTTTCACAATATGGAGCTAGATCTCATTGCAAATAAAATTAAACAACAAGAAAAAAACAAGATGACATCTTCATCAAAAAACTGGCTCTTCAATCAACACAATTGTTTAGTTGTTATATATAACACAATTGAAAACAGACCCCTCCATATGATTTTGTTGTTATATAACACAGTTGTCAACATACCCCTCCATGTTTTTGTTGTTATATAACACAGCTGTCAACATACCATTCCATATGTTTTTGTTGTTATATAACACAGTAGTCAACATACCCCTCCATATGTTTTTGTTGTTATATAATAGTTTGTCCATCGTGGTTCGATGATGACCACTTTGTCATCCAGGGGGGTGAGGGCTTTGCACTGGGGTTTTATGCCTCCTCATGTGGCTGGTGAGACCTATGCGAGCCCGGAATGTTCGGCGGCACTCTGGGCAGGTTATTCCAGCTGGAGCTAGTGTCATTTGCCTTGCTTTCCTTCTCTGGCGTTTTTCTTTTTCCTCAGCAACCTGTGCGCCGGATCTCACAGCGCGGCACGATGATGCTCTGTCATGTGCCTCTGTCTCCCAGGTGCCTGGGTCAATGTTGAACTCCTTTAGAGAAGCTTTGAGGGTTTCCCTGAAGCGCTTTCTTTGACCACCTTGCGAGTGCTTTCCTTCTCTTAATTGGCCATACATGAGACGTTTTGGAATGCGGTGGTCCTCCATTCTGCATATATGTCCTGCCCATCGCAGCTGGGACTTCATCAGGATTGTGTGGATGCTTTGCAGACCCGCTCTTTGAAGGACTTCAGTATCTGGCATTTTGTATTGCCATTTGCCATTTAATATTTTTCTCAGACATGTCATGTGAAAGCGATTTAGTTTCTTGGCATGTCTTCTGTATACTGTCCATGTTTCTGAGGCATAGAGCAATGTAGGTAGGATGACGGCTCGGTAGACCCCTAGCTTTGTGTTTGTGGTAATACTACGTCTGTTCCAAACATTGTTTGATAGTCTGCCATATGATGCACTGGCCTAGGCGATGCAAAGGTCAATTTCGTTATCGATATTTCCATTTCTGGAGAGTGTGCTGCCAAGATATGTGAATTTGTCCACTGCATTTATATCATGTCCATTTATAGTGATGCTTGTTGTTGTTATATAACATAGTTGTCAACAAACCCCTCCATATGTTTTTGTTGTTATATAACACAGTTGTCAACATACCTCTCCATATCTCTTTGTTGTTATGTTCCATTTTCTCAACCTGTTCCCATCATAAGCATAAGAATCTCTGGTGTCCCCGACACCTTCCTGCAAGAGTCAAACAAAAACTTTTTTTTTCTACTGATCCATTGAAATTTCTTTAGAATAAATAAGATCAGTAATAATAGAAATCAATATATTGGCTGTCCTAACTTTAACTTTCAAAACAATGCAAAAAGCTGAAGAGAATTTCATCTTTATTGAGTGATTATAATCACTGCTACTACATGAGAGAATACTTGAAATGTACGCTGAATGAAAGGAATAAGGAACATATTAATAAAAAAACAAGCATTTGAAACTTGTCTCAAAAACCAGGTACGAAGAGAAAACTAATATAAAAAAAAATCCCAAACAAACAAACAAAAAACCTAATAGGAATCAAAACAAAGTCCTCCATTTTATAAACCCTTTTTTACTATAACAGCATTGAATAAAGAGAAAGTACAATATATATATATATTTTCTAATATTTCTATTACTTGTAGTAGTTTGCCCAGCTGTTATCTGGGAAACAAACTTAAAAATGACAAATAAATATCAACAATTTTATCAACCCAATTTTAGTCAGTTGCAATGATGATTTTATGTTCAATTTTTAGAAGTTCTTTTCCATACATGCTTCAGAAAAGGTTGAGTTTGATTTCAGTATCAGGAAATTAAGAACATTATTTATTTCATATAAACTATTATAATCTTTCAGTGAAATGCCTTATTTGAAAAGCAAACATCTTTCAGTAAAAAGATATCGCTGCACACAAAGCTTACCTCCTGAGAAAATCTACAGTTGGCAGTGCACCATCCTAACTGCATGACACCTTTGGATGTTAACATGAGTTCATAGACCCATCGTCCTACAAGGAATAAACAAACAGATGTCAAAATGAACCACTTTTCAGGTTGTTAATTTGGGTGACACTTACTTACAACACAGTTCTATTAATTAAACTTAAACTTATTTTTAGCAGTAAGTGCATTCTGACATTATGATGTAGTGTTAAGAGATGGATTTTGGCTACATCAATGCAAACAAATTGGATCAGCTCTAAGTATTTGACTCTGAGAAAGTATATATAGTTTAAAGTCAATGTCAATCTGAAGTTTTTATTTAATCATTTAGATTCTGTTTATTATATTTAACAGAGATTCCATTATTTGAAAGATGTTATCACAGTATTTTCAGACAGCCAATACTGAAAGTGCTTCTATTACCCTGAAAATAAAGTGACAACAAGGCAAGGTGCCCAGGACATCTATACTGTAATCAGCAGTAGATGTCCAGTCTGGGTTGGACATGTATATATATATACATACACACACACACACACACACAAATGTATACCAACCTTCATAAACACAGCAATTAGCTTTGATGCTACTAAAGTTGGAATGACTAGCAATCTGGAAGCAAATAAACATAAAGATTGATAAAAAAAAATTCTTTTCATATTATGCATTTGTAATTCTGTGGGAATATTGATATTGCTTTAGTCATAGAAGTTCTTAACCCTAATGAATATCACATGTGCAGTACTTCTTTAACTAGCCAGCTTTTTACTGCTGAGCTTTTTGAGCTCTTTTGCAGTTAGTGCCATGGAAAGTGTTCAGTATTGCCTTATAGAATGTTGATTAAGCTGTGTTGTGGTGGTAAAAGGATCAGCCTATGGTGAATTATATTGAGACATTCAAAGAGGGTGTGATTGATGGCTTCATAAGGGTGGCCACAATGCCTGCAGTAGGGTCGGAGTGTAGGACTTAATCTGTTTAGGGAAAATTCATATGCTGTGTTTGGTTAAATATATACAGTGGAATCAGATTAATTATTAGTGGTAGGCAACAACTCATGCCTTCAAATTAAGAGAATTCTATTAACACTTCAATAAGAGAAATAACTGAAAGAGATTTATATTCCACAAAATTACTTCCCTTGTTAATAAAATCATCAATTGTATGTTATGTTTGACATTGTTTTGTTTTTTTAAAGTCTTCCACGAAAGCAAATTTTTTTTCTGCAATAGTTTTCTTAAGCAGTGCACCTAACAGTGCATGCACAACATTTAATTTTTTAAAAATTAAAGCCTTTTGCATGAATGAATCAAAATGTTAACATTCTATGAAGTCTTTTAATGAATGATATCAATTATGCTCATTTTTCATTCTTATCTACTAAGTCTCACCCCAAGTTTGTCAGGATCAACAACCACAGTTCCTATGCTAGTAGATGTATCAAAGGTGCACTCAGTTGGGCCAAGTCGGCCTGTCACAAAGTCTTGGTTGTCCTTATGAGCTTTAATTTCATTCTCTGTAACTTCTTTCATGCTTGTGGAGATATATGTGTCCAGGGTGTGTAGAGTGATTGGTTTTCTAACAGGTTTAAAAAAAAAGTTAAATCAATTGCATTAACAAAAAATTCATGTATATAAATACAAACTTCTATCTATTCTTAAAGTTTCAAAAAAAAAAAATAATTCAACATCTTTTTTTTCTTTTAGGGAATATATATAAGTGTGCTAGACTATATCCCACACATTTTTTTAAATGTATATCTAGTAACAGCTAAACAGTCATCACAGAAACTTACAGAAATTATTAAAACTCATTTGAAAAAAAAAACAGTAATTAAAACAATTAAAAAAAAAAAAAAAAAAAAAACTGCTTTAGATGTTTTTTTTTTTAAATTTTTTTAAAAATCATAATATAAAGAGATTAGAAACAGGATTGAAACCACTAATAGACTCCATGATGACCTATAACCACTGTGGAAAAAAAAGATTTAACTTAAACTCTATGGCCACATCACAAGGTCTTTAGCTCTCAAAGACCAACTGTCAGGGAACTGTACCAGGAAAAAGAAGAGACAGAGAAAGCAATGGAAAGACAACATAGAAGAATAAACGGGCCTATCATTGAATGAAAGACAGGAATGGAGAAAGACTGTCAAATTAAACGATGGAGGCCTGCCATTGAATGAAATTCTATCCAAGGCAAAGGAGGAGGAGATGAATGGAGAAAGACTGTCAACAGATCTTGTGTGGTGTTCCAACTGACTAAGAGATAGGTGAAGGTGCTATGACAAAGACAATTAATATATATATTGATATTCTAAATTTCCTTGATTGAAATATTGAACCAGACATCATCAAACACAAACAGGATGAGCACTTCTGTAAGCAACACAAATAAATATTGTAGTAACTGTGGCGGACCGAAAGGGTTAATGTGTTTGTGGCCTACTGACACACACCACTCAGGCCAATAACACAGGTCAATGGCTTTATAAACAAGGGAGTGTACTACTAGTGCAAGCAAGCGTGACCTGTGCTATGGTCATGGACTGAAGGCCTTTACTGTCGAGAGACAATGTGTAGAAAGACAGTTGGGTCCAGGACAGCAAGAGAGCGAGTCTTGAAAATGTAGCTGTACTAGCTAAGAAGAGAAACTTGTAGTGTTAGGCAGTTCTGTTGTTTAGAAAGCATTTAAAGTTAGGTAGCCAATTGTGTTGTATTGGCTGTTGATGTTATTTGTAAATAAATCGCCACCTTGTTACTAGAAAGTCTTGTTGTCAAGTTCTTTGTTAGATATGTTGTGGAGCAGTTGTGACAGAAGGCCTGGTTAAGAAAGATCGTAACAATATAATCCTTTTATAAATGTTAATTTTGCCATGAATGCTAACCTAGTTTGGTGAGAGCTTGCAGCACCTTCAACAGGAGACTGGGCTCTGGTATCTTCAAAGACAGTGCTCAAAAGTGTTCTTGTAAACTGATCTATTGGAAACATAATATGATATTGTTATGATATAAATTAATAATTACAGCAGTTAGTTACAAGGACATAAATTTAAAATGTTATTTTAGTAAAAGATAACATGCTTGCCAAGTCATACAAAGCCCAAGGCAGCTAAGGTTTTTTGTCAAAAATTTATATTTTTAAAGTTATATTGTAAAAATATAATAAAAAAACATATATTCTAATATTTATAAAGAATATCAAGATTTAAAAAAGGTAAAAGTTGGCATGCGCTCTTGATCATTGTTCAGTGGTGTCGATGGTCCCAGGTTGAAATATATAGTCCTTCTATCTAGCCTCTAGTCTCTATTCTAGAAAGTCACTTGCTTGACTTAAGTACTTTGATTTTCCGGAATATTTCGATTTTTTTTTTGGTTACCGGAAACTGGTGTTTCTCTGTGGCAGTATATAAGGCTGAGACAATGTGTGGTCTAGTATATGTGTTTTTGTTCTCAAAATCATCCTTAATCAGGACAGGATATCAGTTCATTATTTAGATCGACATTGGCGTGGTTCTATTGTTTTCATGGACATTTCTCGTTTTATAGCAGATAGCGGTAAGTTGACTAACAACACAATAAATAGTGACTACTTAATACTCACACAACAGATAGAGATGATTAGTACATGCCTAGTCTAGATATATCGATAGTGCTCAAATGATTTTTCAAATGACTCAATAGTCACTGACTAGTGTAAGCAACTAACAATCTAACTCAACAGTAACAAATACTAACAATAACATATATATATATATATATATGAGACATAGCTACATATCATTACATATTAGTATTAATCATAAAAATAGTCAATAACAATATTAACTCTTTCCCTCCTAATCGACAATACCATAGTTGATTAGACCTCATTAAATTAAATTTGTTTAAAATTATAAACTTGACTTTGTGTTATATTTATAACAAGAGCATGCATTTAATTTATCATCATTTCAATACCAAATACAACATTTTCTGATAACAAACAACAAAGCTATTGAAGTTTAATCATAAATTAAATAATAATGAGCAAAAAAGAGAATTCCTTCAAAACGTCTATAATAATAACAGAGAGAAAGAGTTAATATATTTTATTTTATAATTAGTAATTTTTACTATTAGCAATGATTTGAATTATGATACTCTACTTTCTTCTCTAAAATACTCTAAATAATTAAGTCATTTAAGTAAATAATTAAATAAACAGAACTCTAGACTAGGTCACTAGACTGATAAGACTCACTCTGATACCATCCCTAGGCCTAGGCCCTAGTAATAGTAGTTGAGTAGTTGTCTAGTCACTCTCTAGTCTCTACTCTAGTAACCTAGTCCTAGTTTTACCTAGTGACCTAGTCCTAGATATTTCATTTATATCTGCTATTTAGATTTGAAATAAATAAATTACCATCATCTGCTTCAGGGGCAGAAGAAGATTCAATAGATATATGACTTCTGGAGGTCTGACGTAAACTTTCACCTTCACTATGCGTTGGAGTAGACAGAGAGTAGTGATTGTTACTGAAAGAATGGTCTCTCAGTCTCATCTGTTCTCGAGTAGATCTTTTACTTTCAGCCATGATTTGTTACTTGTTTTTACTAATCATGCTAAAATGCATTTAAAAAGACTTATTTAAAAATCGCGATTTGATTCAAATAATGTAAGCATTGTTGAATATTATCCATTCAAGCGATATTCCAAAAAGTAAATATACTTATTTGTATAGATGTCAACAAAGTGTGCAGCCATGTTTGCAATACCGCACTTAATTTTAGGAACTACTTTTAGCATCAATAACTGAATTTAATCGATAATTATCATACATTAGTACTAAAAATACGATTAATCTCAAAGATTTAATAATTTTGTATGCGTTTAACTTTATAATGATTAATTAATTATTTTAAAGCTTGAGAAAGATTCGTGGAATTTTTTAAAATTAATTCAGCATATTTAGAAAATGTCCATATTTGTAAATATTCACTTTCTTTTGTGTTTTTAAAATTAGTTTTTAATTTTATTAAAATTTAAGAATTATTTTTACATATGTTGCTAAATAGAAAATTAAAATTATAAATTTAATGCGGACTATTTATTCATCTTTGTTACGATCTCCGCACTTTAACGTAAGGTTTTTATATTTAGGTACTGCAAATAACGTAAAAAGCCTACCTAACAGGCCCGGTCGTTTGGTATGCGTTTCTCACTGTTCTCTCGATAGCCGCCAGTCGTTATCACCTGCCGTTCTGTAGGAGGTTTTGGCTCGGAGAGTCAGACGTAGTAATCTTCCTTTCTGAAGGAACGACTGAAACGTGCAAGCCAGTCAATATTACATTTGTATTTATCTGACAAATATGCATAGGCCAAAGTAGGCTGCATGACATGTTTTCATATTATGTTATCAAATCTGTACCCTTTCAAATAGTAAAAATTAATGTTTGCACGGTGAAGGCTCATTTTAAGAGAGAATGGAAGAGATAACTAGATGCAGCCAACAGTATGCTTAATCTTTTGGTGACTAATGATTTCATATGTTTCATGAGTTCTTTTAGAAATAAAAATAGTAGTATGTCCTAGATTGAATCCCTTCCATTACAGCAAGGGATGACTAGTAGAGTTCATACTATAAATTGTGGCCAACGTGACGATGTATAGTATAGCCTACACGAATAGTAACGTAACTAGTGACAATATTGTAAAAAGAACATAATTATCAGTTTACTCTCGCCCCATGAAATTCAATCTATTACCATTGACGAGAAAAAGGTCGAACTAACTTCAAGATGCACCTCTTCTTTTCGCACGTGTCTCACACATAATACTGCGTAATATTTCACTATAAGCTATGATTAAATTTATTTTAAAATCAGTATGATTTCAGTCTATCCGGGAATTTTTTTTTTATACTTTTATAATGTAAGACATTCCTTTTCTATACCGTAACCAGGTAACTTGGGGGTGGGGTACTAAACAAAATCCGAAGTAGGCCTACTAAATACTTTACACTGTCTGGGTTTTCTGTCACTTCGATCCTATTCTTAATTTGATAAAAAAAAAGATATGGGAAAAGTAAAATGATTGATTTTATTTAGAATCTAGGTCTAGACAAAGATCCAACTTTAAACTTTAACTAAATCGTACGTTATTAGAAATGCTAACATGTTCGGGCTGTTATCGGGAAAATGTGTATTTGACGTGTATTAATACGCGTGGAGGAAGTGGACATCTTGTTGATAGAGCCCGGTGTTAACATCACCAGTGGGTGTAACTAGAATAGGTTACTTATTCATCTATTGTAATAATTTTTAATAAAATCACCGATTTGTAAAATGGACGATACATACGATGTCATTGTTATGGGCACAGGGCTCAAGGTAAATGGCATAATCTAATTGTAATACATTTATTATATAGATCTAGACTTATCATATTCTTAGAATAATTCTAGATCTAGAATCATTTATCATGAGACGAGACTGAAGTGACTTCACTCACTCAACATCACTGATCTGTGTCAATCAGTGAGAGTCTGATGATATGAGTCTGAAGAGAAAAGTTTGACATAGACTGCGTCAACTTAGAGTCACTTAGACTTAGTAACTTAGACTTAATTTAATGACACTGAGACTAAGACTAAAGTAGTTATAGTTATAGATCTCCAGCCCATGGCTGGCTACCCACCTAGGACTAGGAGAAGGAAAACTCTGAATTCAAACCTCTGCCCTGCTGTCTTGCAGCTATACCCAATCAAGAGAAAGGCTTCGGGAGTCAACCCTGAGGAAAAATCAGGAGCTGGCGACCTTGCAGCACCCAGTCCAGTGCTACACTCTGGCAGAACCTGCGACGCTGCTGACCCCAAACTGTATCGGCACTGCCGTTCCTTTGGATACATCAGCTGCGTGGAGAGGGGGGAACTGATGTGTGGGCGACATCGTTCCGACCACAGCTTATGCCCAGGCATTCATCTCATTTCCATGAGATGATCCATAGTCGCTTTGCGACTGACGGTGGCCATAGTTATAGATCTAGTTTAGACTAGATTTAGATCTATTTCTAGATAATAAAACTAAAAGTAGTAATACATTAGATTACAGTCACTTCACTCAGGTTTTTTTTTTCCATTTCAGTTTTCAGGCATTTTTACTTGATAATCATATTGTTTAGATCTAACTCTAGAAGACTCTAGATCTAGATCATCAATTTGATGCAAATAATTTGGCAAATGGTCAGACTTAGAATAAAAAACAAACAAACTTGAAAATATAATTGGGTAATGCAGTGGCGTAGCTAGAGTATATGATGCCTGGTGCGGTACCTCATCTTGATGCCCCCCCCCCCCAAAAAAAAAACACTAACTAAATAATAACATTGCAAAACATTACTACAAGTGAATTTTACGCGCTTTCTTTTTGGCAAAAGTATCAATAATTTTATTGAAACCAATTTTTTTCCACCAGCTTTTGTGCAATGGACAAAATATGGTGCTAGGATTACTATCGAGATTGATTTCGACCTGAAGATTTAACTAAAATTCATATCTATCTGCTACATAATGAAGTTGCTCTAATCGGGTGATTATTTCTTGAACAATCCTGTCCCTTCGTGGCTCTTCTTGGTGTGTAAGTACAGAGTCATCACTTTTCTCACCAGGCATATTTTTCCAATGGCCAATACGTTTTTGAGGTTCTGTACTGATTCTCAGATCTGAGCACACGCTTTCGGCAAAGGTAATGCTGGCTTCAGCGATGTCCTCTCGATTACTACTTAAAAATATCTCTGTTTTTAGTTTGAGTGAGCGATCTCGAATAGACAATCCTTGTTTTTGAAGGTAGACTTGCGCGTCATTAATTTCAGTTAATACAGGAGCCCAAAATCCAAGATAGGTAAGAAAATTAATAGACTGAATAGCAACTAATAATCCACCTGCTTCAGATCTAGTCGATTAATTTTCATCTCTGCTAGTTAATGTCTCCAGTTTCTATAATTTTAGAAAATAAATCCCTAACCATCTTGACGGCTTCTCCTCTGGCGCTCCAGCGGGACTCAACTAAGCATTTAATGCTAGTTCCGGTTATTTGATAAGGATATTCCAGCGGTGTGTTGAAGTTGAGAAAAAGGCGTGTAAACGCTCCAATGTACCAAAAAATGTTGCAGAATCCCTGCTAAATTAAGCCATCCGAACGCAGTTTCTCTAGAATCATCTCAGCGATTCCAGCAGATTGCTTGTCCTTTGTGTCGATGAAGTCAATAAAAGACTCACCAACCTGCACCCCATCATTATCCATGACAACGTTTAATGTTTTTGAGGAGTGTACTAAAGACATGCTTGTGTGCTGTACTTTAGTCTCCAGAACCTGCGGTATTGAAGTATTTTCTTCTTTTTCATCATTCAGGATGTCGGCCTCATCATTTTTTCTGGATTCAATGTTAACCGTCAAGGAGATAAAACAAAATAGCGACATGACTAGTTTATAAATCGTTAGTTCATGTTTAAAATACAGTAGTTTATGTTTGTTCGTGTCTATACGCTTAGTCGTTTTTACTGAAAAGCTAAGGGAAATAGGAAATTAATACACACTAGGGGGATTTTGGGGCCCCTCTCCACTTGGTGCCCTGTGCGGCCCGCACCACCCGCACATTGGTAGCTACGCCACTGGGGTAATGTTCTACTTGTGCGGCGTGGTCGCCATTTTGAAAAAAAGTACAACAACAAACCAGATGATCAGATCAATATTATGAATATACCTCTCAAAATTTGTAATAAAATTACTCCTGAGGTTTTAAATCCATTTTGTGCATAAACTTAATGACTTAATTTAAGTTTGAGAGATATCAATAACATTTGAACAGGATCTAACAAGTTTGCAAAGTTAAAAGTAAAGTTCGTTTGTAACACACTGCACAGAGCTACACTGGCTACAGACTCACTCACTGAGACTTCAAAAGAACTTTACTTTTAACTTTGCAAACTTGTTAACTTACCTGAATTTTATCTCTCAAACTTAAATTAAGCCATTAAGTTTATGCACAAATGGATTTAAAACCTCAGGAGTACTTTTATTACAAATTTTGAGAGGTATATTGGATCTGGATTGTTGTTGTACTTTTTTTTAAAATGGCAACCACGCCGCCCAAATAGAACATTACCCATCATTGCACATTCTATGTATATATAACTGATGTCACATCAAAACAGTTGGTCTCATCCTTTCCTCAGCTTGGCATTAGTCCTCATTGTCATTATTATTTCCTTTTCCCTCTAATAGTGTGGACCTTATAATTTATTATTCCAGCTATTGCTGCAATTTTTTCCCCATAGCTGCGGCTTAGCATCGCAGTGACTACTTCAGTACTTGTTTCAGTTCAGTCAAATATATTTGGGATTAGTAGGGTATGTGTAAAGTCAGATTATATTCCGTCTTTTAGTTTAAGTGATCAGCAAGCTTTTCTTTTTACTTGACTCCTGCAGCATGACACATTGTCAACATTCTCCTTTGTAAGTTGGCCCATGCGTGTAATAGAACAAGAAGTTGACCCTGACCCAGTGATTAAAAAAAAAAGTTAACCTCGACTGCAGAGTTTATATTCATATAACTTTTGAGTTTTCCTGCTCTTGAGTAACAGTACCAGTCTATGAGACCTGTTACCTATCCCTTAATCTTAGTCTGGTAGACCGTTGGGGCACCAAGCAAGACTTGTAGACCGTCATTCTCCATTCCTCTCTATCCTTTGCCCTGTTTAAAACCTGTTTCAATGGTCCATTCTTTTATGTTGTCTTCCCACCGCTTTCTCTGTCTGCCTCTTCTTCTTTTTTCCTGGTACTGTTCCCTGGAGGAAGGTCTTTGCGAGTCCTAAAGATCTTGTCATATGGCCATACATTTTAAGCTTTCGTTTCTTCACAGTAGTTAGCAGGTCATCATGGGGCCCGATCGCTGCAGTAACCCTGTCTCTAATCTCTTGGTTTGTGATGCAGTCTTTAAATGTGATGCCTAGGATCCTTCTGTAGCATCTCAATTCCATTGCTAGGATCCTCCTCTCGAGCTCTGCAGTCAGCGACCAAGACTCACAAGCATATATATATAGAAATGTGGCCATGACCAGGGAGCGCATCAGTCTGATTTTTGTGCCGAGGGCTAAGCCTTTGTCTTTCCATATTAACTTAAGTTTAGAAAGGACTGTGCTATTCGGACCAGTAGTTCGAATTTTGTTTCCTCATCCGAGACAATAGCTCCGA
Organism: Biomphalaria straminea; assembly: GCA_021533235.1. Classification (NCBI taxonomy): domain Eukaryota; kingdom Metazoa; phylum Mollusca; class Gastropoda; family Planorbidae; genus Biomphalaria; species Biomphalaria straminea. The sequence goes on from JADKLZ010000687.1 coordinate 4,621,087, forward strand.
GGTATTTGAAGCTGCTAACGCTAGTTAGCTTTTCATCTCCAATACTGATGGCCCTTGTATAGCCCTGTTGGCTATTGGTTATAATTTGGTTTCTGCATTTATTTGCTTGCCATATGCTGCTGAAGTCTTGTCAATGCGCCTCACTAGGTCGGCTAGTTTGTCTTCTGTCCCTGCTAGGCCATCAATGTCATCTGCGAAGCGCAAGTTTGTAACTTTTCTTCCTCCAATGCTTACAGTACCTTCAAATCCCTTGAGAGCATCTTCCATTATCCTTTCAAGGAAGATATTGAAGAATGTTGGTGAAAGGAGGCAGCCTTGTCTTACTCCAACTGTGGTCTGTGGTTTTGAACCATTCCCCAATATTGTTGTTGAAGTACACCGCACTGGTGACATCTGGATAACTTTGATTATGTTTGTATTGATGTTATATTTTTCCATTGTCACCCAGAGTGCCCCGTGCCATACTCGACCGAAAGCTTTCTTGAAATCAATAAAGACATGGAAAAGATTTTCTTGGTGTTGGAGATATTTTTCAAGAGTATTCTGAGGTTTAGGATTTGCTCTGTTGTGCTGTGACCGTGTCTAAAACCTGCCTGTTCTTCTGATATGATTTTGTCTGCTATCGGTTTTAGTCGATTTAATATAATTTTTAACAGCACTTTGCTGGGATGGCTTATGATGCTGATGGTGCGATAGTTTTGACATAGTTGTAAATCTGTCTATGAGACAGATGGTTTAAAAATCTGCCAAATGTCAACAAGTGTCATGCGATCAGCTCAATGATCAATTACCTTTGCTTGAAGATGAGCTTGTATTTACCATACAATTTTGTAACCATACCCCCCCCCCCCATTCTTTAACACAGATATAGAAAGAAAAAGACATTTATTTGGTTGGTTTTCTTATAAAATTTAATTGCTTTATACAACAACAGAATAAAGTGATGTATTTTTCAGGAGTGTATTTTGAGTGGTATGTTGTCAGTATCTGGAAAGAAAGTTCTTCATCTGGATAGAAATGCTTACTATGGAGGAGAAAGTGCTTCTTTAACACCCTTAGACCAGGTAAGTTATTGAATTGGTCATCCCACTTCTGACTCCATGTATTAGATATCTTGTACACACTAAGATTGTAATTATCAACTATTAGTTTTATTATCTTGACTGTCCATATGATTTAATACATGGTGTCAGATACACCAACTTAACCCACCACAACTGCTGGAAATAAATGGCAAAGTCTTTCAGATATCTACAATAGCAAGTGTACTGAATACAAAAAGCAGAGAATTACAGTCCATGACATTATTGCAAGTGATCAGCCAAGAAGCAGTGAAGATCTATAACACTTTTCAATGGAGGGATAATGAGTGTAATGAATATGAGAAAAGCAAGTCCTTTAACACACTTCACTGCATTCTTAATAAATTCGAGAAATACTGTCTGCCAAGAAAAAATTGCCATTGAAAGAAATGTTTTTTCCAGCGATCTCAAAACAATGAAAAATCATTTGAAAGCTTTGTCACTGATATCAAACTCAAGGCAAACACAATGTGAGTTTGATTCACCAAAAGATTTCCTAATAAAAGATAGGGTAGTTGGTGAGAACACCCAACCAAACTTTTAATAGACCCAGAATTAGACCTTAACAAGGCAGAAAATGTTTGCCTGGCAGCCAAGACAACTAAATGTCAATTTGAGTTGTAGCTATTGTGTCAGTGAACACAAACCATGTCAGTGTCCAGCATGTGTCATGAAAGAGGTCACTTCACTTTGTGAAAATCAAAGCCTTTCAGTGTAATTAAATCAGAAGGTCAAGATGACTTCATTGAGTATAATTTTTCAATCAATATTGGATCACAGAGTTAAAGAAACAACATTCTCCCATATAGAATTTTGAAACAGTTGAAAAGTAAAAAAAACTTCTTAAATCAACATCCAGACTTAATTCTACTACTTACAGTTTGAAAGATTGAAACCTTGTTGGCAAAGCACATTTGAGATGTTAAAAAGAAAACAGCCATAACAGAATTTCAAAGCATTCACATTTAAATCCAATTATGGGTCTACCAGACTGCCAACAAATGAATCAAATCAGAAGAGTTGGTTTATAGAGGTTGATCCATTCTCCAGCTCTGCAGATGGTTTACTGGATTGGACTGCATGGAAGAAGAATACACTATCAAGGTCAATTCAAATTCAAACCTGTAGTACATGTAGCAAGAAAAGTTCAATGGCACTGCATAAAGAATTAAAAAAAAAGAGTTAAGAAGAATGGAAGGCTAGGGTGTTGTAGAAAAGTAGGGCATCCCACTTCCGACTCATTGTATTAAGTATCTTGTACACACTAAGAAAGACTTAACAAATATTGGTGATGTGTTATCTTAACATTCCATTTAATGTAGTACATGTTGTCTCCTTCAGCACTCTATTGTTCACTAACCCCTTTCTACTCATTCATCCAACTATCCATACTAAAGGTCACTTAGTTTGTCCATACATAGTCCACACACTACACTACTAGTCACTCAAACACACCTACTAATACAGAGTTAACTGCTCAGCGTCTTAGATATAGTGCTATGCAGGCTATTAATTAGCAAGTTTCTGAGAGCATTATTGATGTTTTGTTTCTAATCTTTAGGTATACCAGCACTTTGGAAAACCAGTTGTTGGGGACAAGTATGGTCGAGGAAGAGACTGGAATGTTGATCTCATTCCCAAATTCTTGATGGCTAATGGTGAGATTTTATTTTAGATGTTTCAGAAAGCTATTTCAGCTGTCATAAACTGTTGCAGTTTCAGATTATTTTCCCTTTGTTTTACAAAATCTGCTTTGATTAAAAAAAACAACAAAGCATTTTAAATCTTTAAATGCACTTTCGTTTTAAGAGCTAAAAATTATGTAGAGTACGCCTAAAGATTGATAAGATCAGGCACCATTTTTCACACATTGGCACAGAGGAAATCAGATGGCCTCTGAAAAAAAAAAATTGTGAGACCCATTTGAAGCCCTAAGAAAAACCTTATCTGAAGATGGCACAGAAGTCACAAGGAAAAAGTTTAGTAGACCCACGGCATACAATGGTTTAGCCAGCATCAGATATGGCAAGATAAACAGGTTTTAACTGGGTGTGCATTGCCATGTGAAATACTGGGCCCATATTAATTTTTGGAATCAAAGACATTTTCTTATATATATATATATATATAGTTACATATTGTTTTGCCAGATTGTTTTATCTAAGAGGATTAAAAAAAACCTCTTTATTTCTTATTACTTTACTTACCAAGTTGTAATAAATTGTCCTAGTTTTAAACTCAACATAGCTGTTAATTAATAAGTAAGTAGCATCTGAGCAGAAAAAATGTCCAACGTATTTACCTTCTTTTTTTTTTTTCATCTAAGGATTTAATTAATTTGATTAATTTGAATAGGTCAGCTTGTAAAACTGCTCATTCACACTGGAGTCACTCGCTATCTGGAGTTCAAATCAGTGGATGGTAGCTATGTCTACAAAGGAGGCAAAATCTACAAGGTCCCTGCTGATGAGAAGGAAGCTCTTGCCTCATGTAAGAAATACATTTTAAAAATTTCTTTGTTCATTGAAATCTCCCAATAAACAGAAAAATCAAATTTTTAAAAATATTTTATTTACGGTGAAATTTCAATCTATTTTTCAGCCCTGATGGGTATATTTGAAAAGCGTCGGTTCAAGAATTTCCTTCAGTTTGTTCAAGACTTTGACATCAATGACCCTAAAACATGGAAGGGTGTTGAGCCTACTATGCCTGCTAAGCAGTTGTATGAAAAATTTGGCCTTGACGCCAATACTCAAGACTTCACAGGCCATGCTTTAGCATTATTTAGGAATGACAAGTAGGTGACTGATGTGCACTTTAAAAGTTTTTTTTTTTTTTTGGTGTGTGTAAGAGTCATAGTTTGTATTTAATTTTTAATATTCTTTTTGTAAAACATATCTTCATGCTCCATAACATTCTCAGAGCTTACTGGCCCAGTAGAGTATCTGGGAAATTGCTTTGAAATCTAATCTGCAAATATAGATGTTTTCAAATAAATCTTGAAGGAAAATGTTTAGGTTCCATCTGGTATCAAATTCAAGCAAACTATGCAACCATAACACATTAGAATTATAGTTATTATAATGTTTAGAAACAATTTTTGTATGCCCGTTTTATTGTTTTATCATTGGAATAAGACATAAAATCTTAATTTTGTTTTATTGTAATTCGCAAAATCTTTTGTTGCTTGGGTCAAGTGTCTGCATTAAGTTTTTGTTTTATTATACTGAAATTTATTTAGCCCAATAACTACTATTTTAGAATTTTAGAAGTTGTGTTTAATTCCTAATTTCTCTTGAGCTCACTAAGTGAGGTACTCTAAACAATAAAAAAAATTCTTGATCAAAATATTTTATAACACATTTTTTTTTATGATTACCATGGTCTACACTGTTATAAATCAAACTTTTACTAAGTGATGCAGCAGACTCACACTTGTCACTTGATATATTAAAAAACATCAGTTGTTTTTGTTCTGTAAATAAATGTAGCAAGAGTTTAGGGGGAACGATATAACACATTCCTCCATCCTTCCCACCATTGCCAGGGAACACACTCCTCTTCTAAACTTGCTTCCATTCAAGACCAGTGGCTCTATAGTGACCAGTGTCTTTGCTCCTTATTGGTTTCCCCCTTACCCCCCACCCTCCAGCTCAACTCTCCAATTTCAAGCTATGGGTCATTTAAAAAATACTTTAAATACTTGCTCCCTATGTCAATCTTTCCTAAATCTAATCTAATGAGAAAAAAACAAACTGCTCTACACATACAAAAACATAATTTGAATACATATAGACATACAAAACTTAATAAAACTATCTCTCTCTATATATATGTGTGTGAGTGAACTAATTATTTGTCAAGATAAATTTGGTGCCAAAATCCTGTCCAACACTGAAACATCTTACTTTGAAAGAAAAAAAAAGGACAAATTTTAAATTACTACAATTAAATATTAAATAACACTCTCAGGTACATGTCAGAACCCTGTACTCAGCTTGTGAAGAAGTGTCGACTGTACAGTGACTCTTTGGCAAGATATGGCAAATCACCTTACCTGTATCCTCTATATGGTCTGGGAGAACTGCCTCAAGGCTTTGCCAGGTAATTCTTGTAGCATAAAACTTGTGTAAAATAAAAGCTAATACACATTTTTTTAATACAATAATTCAACATACTATTAGAAATTGCATTCAATCTTTCATCGTTTTAAAAAAGATGCTAAAGCACTATAGTTCTAGTTTAGATATAAGAGGTTAATGCAATTTCAATGACATTTAGTAAGCTTATATAAACTTTCAATTCTGTTCTATTAGTGTGTTCTACATGAATGTGTTTCTAGGTTGAGTGCTATTTATGGTGGTACCTACATGTTGGACAAACCAATTGACCACATTGTCATGGAGGATGGCCATGTTGTGGGCGTGTCTGATGGCAAAGATACTGCCAAATGCAGTATTGTGGTGTGTGACCCAACCTATGCTAAGGACAGGTGTAGAAAAGTAGGCCAGGTGAGTATCTACACAGTTATATTACTTACAAGTTTTCAATAAAACTGGTTGTATTCATCCTTGGTGGGCTAGATAAAGTGCAGCTTAACTCTATAGCTCCTATCGTGATATGGTGCATGGTTTATAATTGTGCGACTAGGGGCACTTATGCTTAGGAATTTAGCAGCAGTTTTTAAAGTAGAGCTCACATCTTTTTTTTTTAAATTGGATGTATATAGCTATTTTTTTTCATGAAAAGTTTTTAAATGAAAGTGCCGATGTTTCAGTGTACAAGGTCTACACCTGGGAAATTTAGTTTTTTTGAAGCTTGTTTTAATATTATTGAAGGTGTTAAAATTGCATATTTTTCTGTTTTGTAAAGTTGTTAATTTACTTTTTTTGTATTACCATATAATTTTTTTTTCACAAGTTTTTATTTAGAGTTATCTCTCTTTGATTAGACATTTAAAGTTGGACATAGTTACTATTTGGTAAATCATCAGCACTAAGAAAGAAGTGAAGATTTTCTTAAATAGCTTTGTTCTGTAAGAGAGCTTAATGTACACTAGTGTTTACAAAAAAAGTAGCACATAAAAAAAAAGTAAATGAGAAGATAGAACTCTTTGTTTCACTGAATTTCATGAACTTTGACAATTGACTCTTGTCTTGGCTTAAGAAAAATATGAATTAATGTCATGATTTTCTTCTGATTAGGTTGTCCGTGCAATTTGTATTCTGAATCACCCAATAGAAAACACCAAGGATGCCCAGTCAGTTCAAATTATTATCCCCCAGAACCAGGTCAATAGGAATGATGGTAAGAAAAATGTATTTATTTTCTTAGAAATCATTTGGTGTTAGGGTAAAGTAATTCTGTCTGTCACTATGTTTCAAACCTCAACACATAGCATTATGATTTTTTTTAAAATCTAATAAATTGTGTGGATATGAAAAACTTTGGTGGCACATCACTTTACCCTGAGCGAAAAAACTGAATATTGAATCACATTTTTACAAACTTCTATTAAGCTCTACTTCTTGTTTTGTCTGACCAGTCTGGTTTGGTTTTTAGAAAAAATATTTATAAATCTTTTGGCAGCAGTTGTATTGGAACTCATGCCAAGAGATTTGCCGGTTGATTAAATAATGCCATAAATTACTTGCACACACTAGAAAATAAAATGTATGTGTGATCAATAAATCAGGAGGCTGAATTTTTTTCAAAACAAAAAATAACACAATGTAAATATATATTTTTAAATGCAACACCACATTTTTGAGTGCACAAAATAGTGAAAATACAAAAATAAATATTTTTTTTTTACAAATACAATAAATTTTCCCTTTTTAGTGCACTAAATTAAAGGTGTTTTATAAATTATGTATTTTGTATGTACTGTTGTACTTTAATCATAGCAAAGATGGTCACTACATGTTGCCCCATCTCCTCCCCACAACCACCAATATTGATGTGTAAATGTCAAATTTATCATCACATCATTACAAAGTTAGAACATTTTTCTCTATTCTGATCTCATCAAATTAAAGACAAAATTCTAGATGGCCCAATGGTTGTGTTAGTTTCTACTGGTGTACACTATAGGAACTTTTAGTGGCAATGAGAACTTGATCGTAGCTCTTACTGGTCACTTCATTGTATGTTTCAGATATCTATGTGTGCATGGTGTCCTCGGCACACAATGTTTGTGCCAAAAACTATTACCTGGCCATTGTGGCTACAACTGTAGAGACTAATAACCCAGAGGCTGAGCTCCAGCCTGGTCTAGATTTGCTGGGTCCAATAGAACAAAAGTAAGTATTTGTTTAGTCTAACTGTAATGTTATTACTTGAATAGAATCCATTTTTTTTAAATAGAGAAATCAAGCAATGTTATATTTTTTTATATTAGTATTGCTATTGCCAGTCCTGTGGCATGTTACATCTCTCTTTGTAACTTGTCATGTGCCTAGGAGGTCAATCCTTGATACACATCCATGGTGATAGGAATCACCAGATGCTTCTGTGTTAGACTTTTTCCTTCTTCTGAAGTGTACAGAATCCTCCTTTTGTTGGCTCTTCTTGTATAATCAAGCACCCAGTGGTGATGCAAGACTGAAAACCCTCTCATACAGAAGGGAGTGGTCATAGGTGTTCCAGCCTATGTCAATCAGCTAGGCACTTAGAACCGTTGACTATCACAGAGTTTTTTCTGAGGTATTTCTCTGAGAGATGGAGTGACCTCTCCATGATTGGTGGAAAGTCTGGGCAGTAAATTTGCAATTGGCCCAAATATCAACACTTATCTCTCTTCTAAGAAATTGAACACCATCTTTATTTGGGTTCAAGTGTCTGCTGGAGTATGCCAGAGAGCAGTGGTCTCATAACTGACCCCCCTTCCCTTTCTAGCTAGGGGTTTGGTTTGTGGGCAGCAGGGCGTGTCTGCACACCTATGGACCTCTTATGTTGAGGTAAAAAACCTCTTCTGAGATCCTTGCAGACAATAATTACTAGGTATAAGAACCATACCATTATAAAACAAAACTATTTTAGAGAGTTCTAGAAAGTGGCTAAAAATACAATTTGAGATATAAGCCAACTATCACTTGTCCAAAAAGCAAAGTTTACTTCTGAAGAACGTTATTGCCAAGCCAAGCAAGTTAAAAAAAAAATTACCTTATCTGTTCATTTTGGAGTATCTTTCATTTACACTATGACTTTTTTTACAAACCAAAAACGTAGCTAAAATATTTATATATTTTTGTATTTGTTGTCTTGATTTTAGGTACTAATTTTTGGTTTTCTTAAGTGTGCCATTTCATAAAAAAATATTTATAATAATTATTAAAACTTGCATCAATTTAATATACTGATATTCATGTTTAAATGATTAGAGAAATTCTTGCTTTAGCATTAATAACGTATTGGGAAAAATTCATTAAATGAAAGCCTGAACTAATCCATTGTATGTTACAGGTTTGTGAGTGTAGTTGACTTGCTTGAACCTAGTGATGATGGCAAAGAAAGCAAGGTAAAATATTAGATTACCCTGTAGTATATACTAGTTTACATTGTATTAGTATCAGGTAACATGTATTAGTCTATGATTGTACTATTATCAAGTAAAAAAGTTTTAGCTATTTAAAAACTTTTCTTTTCTCACATGTACTGTTGTTTATTAATATGGTTGAAGTGACAATTTCATGACATTGAATACACTTTGAATACTTTCAGATATTTATTTCCAAATCCTATGATGCCACAACTCATTTTGAAACCACATGTGATGATGTGCTGGACATCTTCAAACGCATCACCGGGGAGGACTTTGACTTCTCCAAAGTCAAACACACAGATGTGGAGGCTGTAGGGGAATAAAGCCATTGTTCTAACCTGTCATTTTATATGTCTTCAAACAGCAGTGTTTTAACTCTTTGCTTGCAAGCTAGAGTCCTACATTTTAGTAGTGTTTCTCATATATTTTTTTTTTAAAGTGAAGTATAAAATTCCTGATGGAAATGACTTGAACAAATTGTCCACCATTTCGTCATTGCTTTGCGGTCTTGTATTCAAGGTAGATTTTTAATTTAAGCTGGTTTTTTTTCTCTCTCTTTTTTTTGTATGGACAACTTCCACTGGACCAAGATTTGGTTTCATTGAAAACACTTAAGTCTACATCAAATTATTTCTGTTTGAATGATCTATTATTAAATATATACATGTCGACAAAGGTAAAAAAAAAATGTAAAAAGACAACCCAAAAAAAAAAAAATGTGTTTATTTTGCTCTTGTGCTAAATGGCTTTTTGAACACTGCACTGTGTAGTCTTGACAAATATTTTTTGTACAATACAGCGTTAATTATTTTTTTTTTTATGTGTCTGTTAATTAAAACTGTTCACTATGTGGAAGATAGTTGGAAGTCTAGTTGGTGTAGTGATTGATGGTCATTTGTTTCCCCACCATGATTGCTGTCTACTTATTTCTCTTGGATGGACAGAACCACTCAGTGTCTGAGACATTTTACATGTACAGCAATGCTATTAAATATTTTTTTTTTTTAAATTGTTAGTTCATTTATGTTTGGGGTCAAGTATGGCATTTTGCAGTGAGCACATTGGACATTATTTGTTGGAAGTAGCTCTACAGTTTATAAACTTCTTGTACATCTTTATGTATTTTGTTTTATGGCTTGACTTGTCCATCTTTAGTCTGTGCACACATAGTGACAAAAGTATGTCTCATTTGTTTTAGGTATTGTTTAATTTTTTTTTTTTGATATAACTGTGTTAATGGCATAAATCTGGAAACTTAATACACCAACAACAAAAAATAAAGACAATTACATTCCTTTTTCAAGTGATGACAATGTTTCAGTACTACATCATTCATTCAATTACTTATAGTAAACATATGTTTTTTTTTCTTTTCTAGATTTAAAATATGATTTTAACATTATTGTCATTAAATGTCAATTCTGTTCAAAGAAACAAAAAAATCTGGGTTTATTTTAAGTGTCATATTTTGGGAAACTTAATCTATTTTTAAAAGGACTGTTCGACATTTCTATAGACAGTAGCTTGACTGATACACATCTCATCTGCCTGGTACTATTGGTAGAAGTGTCTTTCACTTGGTGACCAACATTCTTGAATGGCTAACATAGTCTACTTGCTGCAGGACTTCTCAATGTGATGTTTCATTTATGTACTGTATTATTTACCAGATTTATTTTTGTGTCCATTTATTTGCAAAGCTCAATGATAATGGGAACCCCCTCCCCACCCCCCATTTTTTTATGTTCACATAATATTTGTTGACATGACCTAAGAGGACAAACATTTGTGTCAATGGCCCCTGCTTTGCATATATATATACACCTAGTATACCCACTGGACTTGCAGTATTGAGAACTTTGTTTGGTCTGTTGGATACATTGGAGTAGTACAAGGTTGCTTTTTTTTGCTTGTGTTTTTGACACAAATATTTTTAGAAATTACTTTTTGAAATTAATGGGCTGAAAAAAGATTACAATGATGAAATAGATTTAGGTGATTTTTGAATCTTTAAGGATGCAGTAGCACATCCCCAAAAATTAACATATGTTAGGGAAAGTTGGACTATATTATCAATTCTAGTCTCTTATGAATGGCTTGTGGACTATATTGGGTTTTCATTTTGTGTTTTATACCAAGGGCAGTGGGGCAGTGCTAGGGATATTTGCATTTGTTCATCATTCTAGTTAGGACACAAATGGAATTATTTTTGTTGTTCATTTTTTTTTGGTTTCATTGTCTTGATTAAAAGTGATAATTTGTGATTTTCAATTCTACTGTAGATGTTTGAATGTTGAACTTGTGTGCAATGCAGAAAATATTATTGTTTCAATATTTATCATTGGCTGCTCTAGGGTCACATATTTTATGTTGCAAGACTGTACTATTGGTTTGTTAGCTTTGATTAGCCTCCCTGTAACTCTGATTTTGAAAACATTGGATTGGAAAAGTTTCTGTTTTTTTTTTTCCTTTTTGGGCTTGAGATTTTTTTTTCTATTAAATGCTGTCAATATTTCTTTTTTTTTTTTTTAATGAAATAAACTGTGTAATTGTTTCACAAATTTCCCCACCCTTTAAGTTCTTTGATTTATGTAGGTCAGTTGCTCTTGTTGTTTTTGTATCCTTTATTTGAATTAAATCTCTACATAACTACAGACTTTGGCTTTCAAGTTCATCCAATGTTTCAATAAGATTCAACTTTAATTTTTGGATCATATCAACTATTATCAATGTACTCTAGCGTTAAATAAATAGAACTCAATAGTCATTTTAGTAGAGAAAATTATGGAGCTAGAAAATGTCACGTCTTGTATTGAACATTTAAACTAGAACCAAAACAATTTATATGTATACACAAGTGAATGAGGCTGATGTTTTCTCAATAGTTGTCCATGTTTTGGGTGTCTACATTTCTCCTTACTGCTCAGTCATTGATATATTAGTTATAAAGAGCAGCCCTAGAGCAAGTGGAGTAGAAGTTAGTTGCTGAGATTTTAATTTGTACCGCAAGTCATTAACAAACATTTTTTTAGAAAGCTTATATTAACTCTGTACGGTACAAAGTTTGATCCAATCCCGGGTGAAGCTGAAGTTTTGCACAACTATTTCTTTTACCTGAAAACAAGGATCAATTAATAACAAGAACAATTAATTAACTATTGGTAATTAATTATTTTGTTTGGTATTTTGAACAAGGGAATGAAATTGTACTTGACAGTTGTGGTGGTATAAGTTGAATGCAAAATTCCCGTTTGATGAGATTGGGTGTTGGAGAACTACCATGTACAACTGTTTTGCTTGACAAAGTTGATATAAGGTAAATGGCAAGACAAAATGCCAGATACTGAAGGTCTGCAAAGCATCCACACAATCCTGATGCAGTCCCAGCTGCGATGGGCAGGACACCTATGCAGAATGGAGGACCACCGCATCCCAAAACGTCTCATGTATGGCCAATTAAGTGTATGAAAGCGCTCTCAAGGTGGTCGAAGAAAGCGTTTCAGGGACACCCTCAAAGCTTCTCTAAAGGAGTTCAACATTGACCCAGGCACCTGGGAGACAGAGGCACATGACAGAGCGTCATGGCGCCGCGCTGTGAGATCCGGCGCACAGGTTGCTGAGGAAAAAAGAACAACGCTGGCGAAAGAAAAACGCCAGAAAAGGAAAGCAAAGCAAATGACACTAGCTCCAGCTGGAATTACCTGCCCAGAGTGCGGCCAAACATTCCGGGCTCGCATAGGTCTCACCAGCCACATGAGGAGGAACAAAACTCAGTGCAAAGCCCTCAGCCCCCCTGGATGACAAAGTGGTCATCATCGAAGCACGATGGACGAACTATATAAGCTTTGTTAAAATAAACTAAAAATATTTTTAATCACACAGATTTATTATGTCATGGTCAATTATACACACAATTACATTCAATGTTTTTTTTTTAAAGTATGCTTTTCTTTTTTTACATTGCTTCCATTAATGATGTCAGTTCAATTTTACAATATTTTAAATATGTTAACACATTTAAGTCCTACAACTTTAAAAGCCTTTGACAAGAGCCATAACTGATAGTGATCTGCTAAATATGACTAACTTTTCCTGTTTTGTTGCTGTGTCCATTATTTTGAACAACTGTGCAACTTACAGTGTTTAGTTTTAAAAGTCACTATATGGCTGTGCTAGCCATGGACTATATTTCTCAGTAAAAACCCTGGCCAAACAAAAGCCTTTCCTTGTTCAGTTTTGTGGGTAAACGTCACAGTGTTCAGATGGCATTAAATTGAAGCAAAAGTAGGCCTATTAGTAGAAGCCTGATTTTAAGTCTAGTCCAACATCTATATGTTTCCCTCCCATTTACCATCTATTATACTATCATAAATATCTACCGTACGTAAAGTTTATTTTAAAAAGGCAACTTTAAGATAGATTGGACAAATTTATACTTTGAAGTTTGGAGGGGGGGGGGTAAAAAAAGCAAACGAAATGAGCATTGAAATAGAAATCCATTATTAGCACGTCGAGAGTTGTCGTTCTTGTGTTTCGGACACGAGGAAGTGCTGTGTCAAGGATGAGGTAGTTTTAAAAAATAGGAAAGAAAAGTATAATTAATGTCATTTTTTTTGGTGAGATTTACGTAATTGTAACTAAAAAAAGAATCCAATTAAGACAATGTCAAGATCGGAAACAAAAAATAAAAGCTACAAAAAAAAATCAGCCTCAAAGGAAAGTTCCCATGAAATCATAACGTTTTTTTTGGCTATATCTCGTTGTAATCTTGAAAGTTCAAATCTGGGTTTGGAAGTTGTAAAGAAAGTGAGATAAAATCGTAATGACAGACATGCCAACTCTAAACATGTGAACTAGAATAATGTGGACCTTTTTTTCTTTCTTTCCATTTGAATACGATATTCAGCGTAACTTGTTTTTCTTCCCTACACTAATTACACGATCCTTACTCTACTTCCTCCATCCCCTTGTGTTAGTGTGAGAGTTTAGTCAACCTTTATGAGCTTTAAGGGAAATACAAATAAACAAATTCTGTAGAAAAAATAAAAAAGGCAAAACAAATGATACAAATTTAAAAAAAAAAAGCCAGCAATAAAATTTACGATAGAGGATAGAGGGCAAGAGAGAGAGAAAGAGAGAGAAAGGGAGAGAAAATGAGAGTTATATTAAAACCTCAACGCATTGGGTCAACTATTTAACACAAGATCTAATTAAACTTGTAATTAGCTTCATTTGATTGACGTAAGCCAACATTTGCATTCACTACTGTCAACAAAATGGATAAATCTTATATATAAAAAAATATTAAAGGCACCGATGTCAGCTTCGTCTCTGCTACATGACAATAATGGTTTAAAAAATGTAAAATAAAATTCATTTGTTTCAAATAATTAGGCAAAAAAAATACACATTTCTTCTATTTAGATAAAAACATAATTTAAAACTTGATTCTATCGTTTAAACCTTTTTTTTTAAAATCGAAATCCAATTATTTGGCTGCTTGACACTCCTAATGTTTTAGTTTTTGTCATCGCCAACTTCAAACAGACGCTGGCAATGTGTTTATACTGCCTGGTCGAGCGGTTTGCACGCTGGACTGTCGTATCGATTTACCGATGGTCCAGGGTTCAAACCCTGCCCGCTCCCATCCCCCGTCGTCCTGCGGGAGGTTTGGACTAGGAAATAACTATCTTCAACTCTGAAGGAATCTCCGAAACATGTGAAACATTTTACAAAACACTACCAGCTAGATCGTTCAATATGGATTATGGCGGTCAATATATTATCTGAGTGGTCAATATAAAGTGGCTAGTATAACAACCAGAGTTATTATTAGTAATATGTGGTTAATAAAGTTCAGAGAGATAGATAGATAGAGAGAGAGAGAGATAGAGAGAGGGAGGGAGACAGAGAGGGGTAGAGAGAGGAAGAGAGAGGAATAGAAACAGGAATCTAGGGTCTACAAAGGAAAACAATTGCCAATAGGTGCCAGAGTGCTCAATATGATCAGCGTGGTCTTAATGGTCAATACATTTCTAAGGTCAAATATGTTCATAAATGTCGATGTGTTTACTAGGGACTAGAATGGTCAGTAAGGACAAAGTAGCCTACCGTATATAGAAAGTAGCAGTACAAACTCTTGACTTATTAATCACAGGAACAATCTTGAATGTAAAACCCCATTCGAGCCAATGAAAGATGACATTTCCTTTAATTGTAAGACTTCTAATATTTAAATTACAATCCTTCCAAATGTAAGACAGTCAAGTAAAAAAAAAACGATGCTGCAAAAAAAAAAAAAAAAGTGTCAAGACGAGTGTTCTTTTGCATTTCTTTGTGTAGAAAACAAGATTGTCATTTCCAGTTCCTTTTTCTCACGACACTCAGTGCGACGGAACAGAAGAGGTCAAGAATGTCTCGCAATTATTCTCCATAACGAGCCTATTACGATAAAAGATGATGTGACTAGGATTTGTACAGTGGCATTCAATGTTATAAATATTGAACTGCTAAGCTTGTTACAGCTCTGTCATAGAGCCACGCTTTAAAAGAAATTAAACTTCTTGAACAAGTACACTGAAGTACCAATTTCATTAACTTCTTGAATTCACCCTTTTTTTTTAAAGAGAAAAGTCATATTTTTTATTACTAGATTAAGATTTTAAAAGAAATTCATCTAGGCCTACACTAATTAAACTCTAATTATTAAGAGAATCATGTAAAAATGTGCGATTCGAACGACCATCAAATACCGGAATCTAGGTCACCAGAAACAAATTAAAAGTCTTTTTTATTCAGATGTTAAATACATTATCACACGTACTTTCTCTTTGTTGTCAGGCAGTCGATGGGTTGTATCTCCAGACAGCTAGTACAAATTATCTGTACAACAACCTACCCAAGCATCATCCCCCTCATTTTATTCATTATCTTAGAAACACACACCTTACAACCAGTGGCGTAGCTAGGAATTCGCCATCATTTAGGGGCCCGGGAGGGGCTCTACCTATTTTGGGCCACTGCATTCTGCGTAACATTTAATGTAAAAAAAAACCACTCATTTGTGTGTGTGTGTGGGGGGCAGTGGCGTAGCTAGTAATTCGCCATTATTTAGGAGCCCGGGAGGGGCTCTACCTCTTTTGGGCCCCTGCATTCTGCGTAACATTTAATGTAAACAAAACCCACTCATTTGGGGGGAGCCTGGAGTTTTCAAATTCTCTTCATCTTTGCCCTCCATCCTAGCTACGCTTCTGCATACACCCCATAACACTTTTATTGCACTATTAAGTGCGAAACTAACGTTTGCTTCTTTGTCTTCACGTTCTGGATCCATAAAGAAAAAGTGCTCACAGAGCTTCCCACCCCATAGTGTTCCAAGTATAGTTTTCTTTTCGCTAGTTTTAATACTACGTCAAGCCGAAGTGTAACACGAAATCGCCTTAGCGTCGAGTTTAATATGCTCCCCCCCCCC
>JADKLZ010000687.1:4665285-4676405 GCA_021533235.1 Biomphalaria straminea
TTCAGAGGCGGAGATTAAACTAGAACCAAATCTTTCTTCAGAGGTGGGGACTAAACTACAATCAAATCTTTTCATTCCGTCCTCACCATTTTATTTCGAAATCCGTTGTCACTATTACTCACATGCACCAATCTTACCAAACGTTAGACCAGACACTAGGTACAAACACTTTAGAACACCACATTTCGAATAAATAAAAAGGTGATCCCTGTGAATCTTTATCCTGGGGCGACCCCCATGGCAGGTTCTTTCTTCTTATTCATCGTTCTCATTTTTATGCGAGCACGTTCAGATGACTAGACCAATACATGAGGTGAATTGTTGGAGCGTTCAGATGACTAGACCAATACATGAGGTGAATTGTTGGAGTGTTCAGATGACTAGACCAATACATGAGGTGAATTGCGCAATGGTTTCCACATCAGGGAGCTCACTAAATACTTTACTTTCTATAAGGGTGTTTGGGGCCAGTGTACCGGCCTCTTGATAAAGAATGTTGTTTTGAAGGGTATGGTCAGCATTTTCTGGCGACAACAATACACAAGTTGGGAATTCGCTTGTTCCACAATTTCTAGCTTCCGAAACATGTGCTGTGTCATTCTGTATTGTTTCCGGTTTCCTGAGACTGGATATTTTATAATCTTCTTTTTATTAAGTATATACTCTTCTGAAAGAAAATCTGAAACAAGTTCAACAAACGAGACATCGTCACTTTTCTCTTTTCATTGAATTTATTTTGTAATGTCTTCCTTTGTTTCGGCATAATAAACTAAGATCCAGCTGCCTTGCATCGCCCCAATCGGTGTCAGGAAAGGTCACAAGGATCGAGGCATCTTCAACCGAAAACAGAAACCGTATTTACTTCGCTGCCAACAACTTCCACAAAAGTAGAGTTTCTCTGGGTTCAGATATATATATTTTTAACTCTTTGACACTGAAATTATTTTCCACGTTTGGACGGAATTTATAGCTTATATCTGGATAGAATCAACGATGGGAGCGTCGTTGCGAGGTCAAAGAGTTAAAATCATTGGGCGTCTTGTAATGTAACCTTGCGTTTTCCTAGATTTCTAAACTGAGATGGAAAGCTGTAATTCGCCAATAATAGAATATGCATCCACTGTTTGGGACCCCTCAACTCAAGAAAACATTAAGAAACTGGGACAGACACAAAATAGAGCAGTGAGATTCATAACAAACGAATATTCACATTTGACTAGAGTAACACCTTTAGTAAAATTACTAAATTTAGAAAGCCTTCAGAATAGAAGACTCAAAAGTAAAGTAGCAATTATACAGAAAACACTGAACCATAATCTTCATATTTAAAAACAAAACTTAATAAAATACTCAGAAAGACACAAAGATAAAGGCACATTCATCCGATTCATCGTCCCATATGCTAGGACAAATTTGTACAAAAGCTCCTTCTTCCCCATCGCTATTAGAGCATGGGATGGATTGCCTGAGCTAGCCAGGAAAACCAGTGACTTGGCAGAGTTTAAGTCATTGATTAATATGCATGACTGAATGCATGACGCTAAGGACGTAATCATCTTCTTTTTTTAAATTAACGTCTGTATTGTATAAGATAAGATAGTTATTTGGTCAATCCAAACTTTCTCTCATTACGAAGTCCATTGTATGTGTCTGGATTAGAAAGCTGCTTCTAAAGTCAACACTTAAACCATTGTCACAGCTGTAAAACAGTAAAGCATGCCGTACGGGAATGAGTGGTTAGAAGAAGACTCCGACTCGAGGGTACAGTTTAATTTTGATGATGTTTACTTCATTCATGCATAACTGCAACATGGACAAGGGTGAGTAGTATGTAGGTTAAAACAAGGATGACAGCTTGATGTAATCATCATGCTAAGGCTCAGAGACATGTTAGGGCAAAGATTTTTATTGTCTTCCATGCCTGAAAAATCTGGCACAATTCGTGAACAAAAAAAGATAAAAAATCTACACGCCAGGATCACTCGAAGAACAGACTTTCTTGTCAAAACAATATAATAATAAATATAATAATGTAGAGTTTGCTACAAGAGCTTGCCTGTTTGTATTATGAAATCACATTGAAAGCAATAGATAGATATACTAAATGGATGATTAAAGTCTCAGTAAGGAGTCAGATAAATACGTATATACGAAAAAAAAAGTATATTTTAGAAAAATAAGAGACTATCTTTTAAGGGTATAAAATAAACAATCGACGCACACGAAAATTGTATTGATCTAGATATATGTTAGGAGTGTTTTTGTGTTTGTGTGTTTCTATGGTGACAGTGGGAAGAGGTGGGCAACTTTTTTCAACCGAGGGCCGCATTAATAAAATTTGGGGACAAGGCGGGCCACATATATATATATATATGTGTGTGTTTGTGTGTGTGTGTGTATGGGGAATTAGAACAACAGCAATTTCTTAAACTAAGTATTATTCTTTTACATCCAACATTTCACCACGAATATATGGTAGTACTTAATATGAAGTATATAACTGTTTACTTTCATGCATATTTTTTTCCCGTTGTTTTTCTTGTGACTACTGTCAAATTACCTTCAATAAGCATCGACCTGTTCTAACACGTGAAAATTTTCAAACAATAAAAAAACATGTTAAAAGATAAATGTGGTTCCATAAAACGTGAATGTTTAAGTTTCTTAAAGTGTGGATATACAGCTTCTGGCACCCATAAAACTCCAGTGAAAGAACTGGCTGGAACTTCTCTTTCAGGTCATAATTTACTTGGAACTATGTCATCTTTAGCTGAGTCAGCGTCTGCATTAAATGGTGACCTGAGGGTATCGAAAACTGGTTCCTAGTTCTTAAAGTCTTAAAATTTGCTTTAAATTCCACAATCATGGAGTACAAATAAGACTTGTACTTTTATACCATTTCACTAGAAATAGTTTCACCTTTCAGCTAAGGTAAAATGATAATACTTTCTCTTGCTGGCTTCAAGAAATTGAATAGCTTTGTTTTAAAGGATTTAAGACGCACTTACATTTCATGTGCAAACAGCAAATTGCAATGCTTCCGATGATAAACATGAAATCGGTCTTCAAGTCTTCATTAGAAATATTAAGAAAGTGTCACAGTCAATGTCCTTCAAGAAACCTAACAATTTCTTCCTTGGTATTCCATCTTGATCTAATGATTGGCCAGTGAATGCAACTGTGTTACCGAACATCAGAATGTTTAAATTCCAAATCTTCACGTACTTTTCGGAACTGCCAGTCGGGGCGGGTCTTGGATAATTGGAGGCCATGGGCGAAGTGAATTAGGCGGCCCAGAATAAAATAGAAAATACAAAATAAAGTGAAAAAAACTAAACTTATGTAATTTATTAAAGACCGAGTGTACTCCGAAAATAACATTCAGTACAAGTCTCGCTATTCCTTCTCTAAAGTATGAAAATCAATTGCCTATGCGTGGCCCCCAACTACCATAGAGCTCACTTTGTTATCGACGGGGTCTGCCATTCGTATAGTGTTTACATTCTTATATTACCTGTAAACGTAGTTACTATTTTATGGTTGGGATGTTTTCTTTACTTTATAAAAAAAGGTTGTTTTTCTCAGTCAAACTCCATCAGTTGTTACCCTTGCCATCTTGTGCAAACCAACCCAGCTCTTTCAACACAGTTCTACATAGCATTGAATAAATATTGGACTGGGCTTATGCCTTTTACTGAAATTATCGAAATATAGCTATTAAATATAATCATCGTTTACTTTAAACTTTTTAGAAGGACGTTTAGAGACAATGTTTCTTTAAACTCTTCATTATAAGTGATAAGAATGTAAAGTTTCAATAATTTCTTTAGATTTTTACAATTATATATTTTAATATATTTGCATTTTTTTATGTGTAATGTGTGGGAACACTTGATTTATTTAGGTTTTCGCGGGCCGCATAAAACACCTCGGCGGGCCGCATGTGGCCCGCGGCCGTAATTTGCCCACCCCTGGTCTACATTATAAATGCATTATAAATAAAGTTCATTTTGTATTGTTCACAAGGAAGTTATTAAAGTTTTTCAAGTTTATTAATTAAGCTATATTACACCTACAACTGTTTGGTTGTCTACCAGCAGTTTGGTGCTACAAGTCAACGACCGGTAAACACAATCTTTAAAAACAAAATTACAAAATATATGATGTCAGACTCACATACTGTACTAAATTTTAATTAAAACCTGAGCTACATTTAAAAAAATAAACGTCTATATATATATATATATATAGTATATATATATAGTATACATTCATTATATGAGTTTACGTCAAGACAGCGTCGGATTACTGAGTACGTTTAATTATGACGTGTTGGGTTATCTAGAGTCAACTGTACATTTTATACTCGATTAAAAAAAACTAATTAGCAATTTGCTTTTGGGTCAATTTGGTTTTCTAATAATAATAATAATAAACTGATCACCTGCTGTACTGGGATAGGCCTATTTCGACCGACAAAACGGTAGACTTTAATCACCCTGATCAGCTGTTCATCGATAATAAAGAAAACGAAAAAAATAAAAGAAAAACCGAGTTGGAAACACACAGAAAATATGGGAACCTAGGCTCGGAGATTAAGCGTCTATGGAAATTATCCAAAATAACAATATATCCTATTGTTATATCAACTGAGGGGATAATAACAACTGACCTCACAGACACCTTCAAGGCCCTTAACATTCCTAGGAACATATTGGTTGCCTGTCAGATGGCGGTACTGCTGCACACCTGCCACATCACCAGAAAATTCCTCAGTGGAAACTGTTAAAGGGACTACGATGAATTTCGTTTCTCTTTAACGAAACTCGACCCTGGCAGCGCCAAAAACTGACTTGTTCGTTTCCAATATAATAATAATAAAAAACAGGTAAGTTCTAGTAGTTATAAAAACACATGAAAATTTCCAGGAAATCGCACATCAAAGTAAATACACGTAAAAAGAAAAAAAAATCTAATTAGAAAAGAAAAAAATGAAAATTATTAATGAATAGGTTATAAAAAAATTAAAAACTGCAGATGTCAAGAAATAATTTTTTGAAATATCAAACCGGAAATATTTTTTACGAAACGGAATCAATCTAAAGGCTGTAAACTGATTGCCATCTGTGTTATGGAATGAAGGAGCTCTCTATGACGAGAGTTATAATTATTAATTTAATCATTTGATTGAAGGTTAAGACGGACTTGAAATATGTTTTCTGTTTTGAAAACATCAAATAAGTTTTTCTAATCATCGAGAGTGGACTTCAAAGGGAAGTAACAATGTAAACACAGTGAATGCGAAACAGAAGTAAACTAACAGAAAAAAAAATTAATTAACTCTTTCTCTCCGTAATTATTTACTACATTCTGGTTGAATCAACGTTGGTATCGTCAGTTAGGAGAGAAAGAGTTAAACAAAATTATCATGGAGATTAAAAATACACATAGACACAAAGTATAAACATAAGAAAATGTGTCTAAATAAGACGTAGAAATGTTTTGATTACCAAATGTTCACTATCAATATCACCACACAATAACATAAGAAATCAAGGTTACAAAGATAGTGTCTGTTAATATATACACCGTACATTTAACACAAAAGTAGTCAGTTCTGGCAGGTAAAAAGGCAGGTTTCAATATAGGAGAAAGAATTTCACAAAACAATGAACTACAGCTATCAACAATAACAACCCTCCGTCAATACAACAAGAACTGGCGTGCGTGTATTGAAGGTGTTGCCAATACTTATGTATAAACAGTTCGTCTAACGACTTGATACCACAGGATAAGCAGATTTATTAATGTAAATATTATTACATCGTAAAAATTATTGTAAATATTCAGATGTATTCATATGTATTGATAGGGAAGAAAATATAGTTAAAAGTGAACCTGGCCTAAATGATGTTATTAAAAGATGATTTAATTGATTTGTTTTGTAAAGGGATAATCTCTCATTCAAAGTATCAACATGGGAACTTTAGCTTTCAGTTCAGTGTTTTATAAATGTATATTGTGCAGTGCATTGTTGCACTTCAGGAGGATAATGTGTAACACTAAATATTGTTTTTTTTTTAATTATACTCAACTTATATGTAGAATAAATAGACTTTTTTTTTCTCTTTAAAAAAAGTAAACAATTTGTTTAAAATGTAAGTAGCTAGTCTGACACTGCATACTTAATTTAACAATACAAATAAAAAAAAATTGTTTGACAAAAAAAATCTAAAACCGTTGACAAATATACTAAACAATCGTGTGTTTTTTTTCTAGATAGATGCCCATTATTTACAATCTTTTGTAGTAACAATAGTGAATAGTTGTAAAAATGGTGTATTACTATGAAACTATGAAAAAACTACTTGCATTGTTGATATTAAAATTGTTTCGCTTACAGAAAAGAAAAATAAAAGTAGCCATTGTATCAGAACTTTGAAAGATCTAACATATAATGATATCGGATTTTCATTTCTTTTAAATAGCTTATGACATCTAAACGGGACGGACGAACGGACAGACAAACCACACAAAACTAATAACGGCTATTCCCTCTATTGGAGGCCATTCACAAAACAGCACAATAAACAGTACCTATTCAGTTCAACTGTTTACACGGAAAGCTATGCACGCAACAATCCCACCACCCCCACCACCCCATTCAATGTACTAATAGAAGACGAAGAATAACCTTGTACTATATAGACATCGTCTGCCGTAGTCATTTAATCAATATGAAGAGTACTATTTTAGGCCTACACTATAGGTGTACAAAGTCCAAGCTGTTTCGGCATAAGTCGTAATTTTCTCATGGTGTCGACTCTTTTAAGGGTACTTTAAGGGTAGTTGGTTTTTTTTTCCTCCACAAAACGAAATGTTGGAAGAAAAAGTGAGGATGACATTGTGTGAGGATGACATTGTGTGAGGATGACATTGTGTGGCCTGAGCCTCTTAGGGAAAAGAACCTTCCAAGTGTGTAGCCTTTTTTTTTTTTTTTTTTTTTAATGTCGCCCCAACACATGTGCATGTCTTGCTCCTGTTTTGTTAGACAGAACCAGGGGCGTAGCTAGAAATTTTCCATCGTTTGGGGGCCCGGGGGGGAGGGTTTGACCTTTTTGGGGCCCCTGCATTTTGCATTATATATATTTTTTAATATAAATAACACTCATTTGGCGCCCTCCTCGAGTGGGGGCCCGGGGGGATTTTCAAATTCTCCCCTCCTCCCTCACCCTAGCTACGCTACTGGACAGAACATTAACTACACGTTGTCAAACTTATCCGAAACGAAGATGACTTAAAGTAAACCTGTCCCGCCCCTTTTTTTCCCGCCAATAGTCATCAGCAGACAAAAATGTTTTGACTTTGATATGTAAATACTGACAACGTATAGCCATTTAAAAAAAAAAAATTTGGGAGGGAGAGGGGGAGGGGGGAGAGCTAAAAACAGTGGAAATTTGAGACCACTACAACGACCTAACCTTAGCAACATATTTTTACACGTAATACAACTGTCAAATCTTAGCAATCCTTTTCACAAATCGCTAACCCTATTAACAATGCTCCAAGAGTTATAGTTCAGGCCAAAGAGAACTGTACCGCAGACAAAGGATCAGGCAGCAGGAATAACTCAATCAAAATATATTTCACGCAAATCTGTATTATAGTAAAATCTGCAGTTTACCAAGACATAAGAGCAATAAAAAGTATAATAATTTACAGTATGTGTCAGGTCACAATTTCTGGTCTATGCAATCTAGACATGAAACAGACCAAATCATATCTAGTTGTTTACATTCTGCAAGCCGAGAAAAAAATATCTTACAGTTTGTTAACAAGTGCGGTACACTCGTCCCATAATTAATCACATGAGTAGCACAAATATACACTCCCCTAGTAATTATTTTCACAGGTCTAGTAGAAATATACACTCTATCATCTTATCGTATATATTACAGTCATTACTTCAACAAAAATAAAAGAGAAGATAACTACATCCTACGCACTTCATGTGTCAATCTAGTCATGCATGTCTAGTAATTATCTTCCCAACTCTAGTACACACATACACTTGTCTAGTAATTAAACACACAAGTCTAGTACAAATCTACACTCGTCCAGTACCTAAATTCACAAGTGCAGTGCAAATAGGCACATAGTTGAATAGCACTTAAACACAAGATTAGTAAAAGTGTTTACTAGACCAGCTATTAAACAAATAAGTCTTTGTAGAAATACGCTAAATCTTAGTCTAGTAAAAGGATACAAAGGGCTAAAAGTGTAACATCCAAACACGAAGTCTACCAGTCTACTAAAAGAATAAAAAAGTCCATCAATGGAACATCCAGGCATATTTTGAATAATCTTACACTTACTAAACTCCTAACACTTATAGTCTAAAATAATGTTAATGACTTGATCAATCACTTCATGAATAATCTTATCATTTTCAGCCATGGTTATAGCTACTGTCCACATAGAATGACCCAGAAGAAGACTATCAATCGACGGCTGCAAAGATCTACAATGGTACGGGGGTCAAACACCTAGCCTACAGTTATTGATTCTATTTAGCAGTTAACACAAGCAAGGGCACACGAGCTGAGTCACAGGACGAACACGAAGTGAATCTATCTCTCACAGAGAGAGCTTGTAGGTTGAAAGAGATTTTTATCTTTTATCTGTAGTGAATATAATGAATTGCAATTTGTTATACAATTTTCAAGGTAGACACATTTCGAACTTGTAGGTCTAAGTCAAAGGGGGTGAGAGATTCGTTGTTATTGGAGTCTGGCAAGGAAAGAGGTCAAAACCCCCTCCTTCCAGGCCCCCAAATGATGGGGAATTCCTAGGTACGCCACCGAAAAGGTTTATTAGAAAATCAATTTTATTTGACTTTCCCGAAATTGTGAAATGTGTGGGATTCTGTGTTTGTTTGTTTGTTTCAGATTATTTGTTCTTTTTTTTTTTTCATTATTTTTTAAAAGTGGGGAAAAAGGGGGGGGGGTATGTTCTCACCATTCACACACACATTTCGACTTGAACTTTGACTTGGGCAACCTAATCTCAGTAATTGTGTGCGTGTATAGATATACGACCTCACTCTCTCAGACACACACAATAATGCACACACCAATGACCAGCAGTTTAAGTCATCTTGTAGGTGTGATAGCCTTGACCTTATCTTTCAACTCTTTCAAAATGTCTTCCAATCTTCCTTTTTTCATAGATTTATGTATTTCTACGTCTCATTACATCGCCACCACATTTCTCAAAAATCACTGTCTTTTCTTTATTTTTATGTTACTGCATGGCATTCTTAACAGAACGCAAACCGGGACTCAAACATTAAAATGGAAGCGAAGAGCAGATAATGAAATAAATCTTCAATTTGGAAAATCCACATTACATTTGAGAAAAACCATAGACATATATATATAGACTGGCCGATGAAGAACAAATTATTATTGGAAAAATTTGGGCAAGCATAGATTTAGTTATATATATTTTCCTATGTCTTTCAATATGAAATTGTTGATATGGTGCGCATAGGTGCATGCGTAGCCTATAAAGGCACAATATTAGGAATAATGAAGTTTTGTACTTTTCAAAACTAAAGATCATTGTTATACCATAGACATAAATAAGTATAGACTGGCCAATAAGATATTTTTATGAAGGGAACATTTGTGATTTGCAAATTAGTGTACTATGGTACTATACAGCATGAGCAGTATAAAAGTTAAGTATTCATATCTATTTCAGCCATAACCTATATAAGTATTGCAATATTTTCACTATTGTGTTTTTTTTTATCTCTTAGCGTGACTGTAATGTCAATTAATCATAATGTTTATTTTTTGTTCTGAAACTGTTTTTTTTTAATTTTAGCTTATTTGAACATTCTGCTGAAAAAATCCCTAGTTTCACTAATTCAAAGTTATATATAAGGACTGGATCCTTTATTTATGCTATCTATGCCATTTTGTGAATGAAAATAGTGCGGATTTGGATACACCATTTTTCTTTCACACCATGCTGCGTAAATAAGGAGGAAGTGTAGTTTTGTTTAATCTTTAAGACTAAAGATCGTGCAAATTGACAGATTTCGGAAATCCGAATACAATGGATATACATTTTTTCAAGTTACATAAATTTACTTCCTGTTTCCAGTCTATATTTATTTATGTCTATGTGTTATACATAGACTGAAATTTACGTCATAGAATTTATAGCTCATTTGCCATCATTTTTTTCTAACGTAGATGTGGACATAAAACATATTTGACTCTTCCTAAATGAAAATAAGATCCTGTTTCCAGTCTATATATATATGTCTATGAGAAAAACCTAATATTCCTAATTGAATATCATGTAGCAACAACCAAGTGAAATGTAATTAGAGCTGATGCACTACTGAAACCGTGATTTGGTACTTCTTAGGCCTATCACCTATAGATTTCCGTGCATGACAACGGCTCCACGCACGCAAACATACACACACACACACACAATACACATTTACTTTTAAATGAAACACCTTTTTTTGACCCTTGTGTATTCAGTGGAACGGCCAGCAATACAACATCGCATAAATTTTGGCATCCACGAATAGAAAGATCTTATTCCCAACCAAAACACTTCTAGGCCGCCCTAATTTTTGTTTCTACCATTCCTCAAATAAAGGGCCTGTAAACCAAGGTTTAAAAGAAAGCATAACCATTCTTTGACTCATCCGTGGCACACTAGTCTATAACAATGAACCCCCATCACATTTGTTTTTTTTTTACCGGCTAATGTGTGAATTTACTGAAACATATAATATCGTGCTTATGCACATCAATCTTTCCCACTTAGTCGACCTTTTACATTTTAGTTGTTTGTTGTTTTTTAGGTTGTCAGTCTTTTTTGGTCAATCTTAATCTAGAACTGTACCTTACTTGGAATAATCAAAATCCACAAACAGTATTATACATTCCCCCCACCCCCCCCACACACTAACTTGTAACACACTTATAATAGGCGGAGACTTTTATATTTACTGTTTCAATTTTTAGGATTTTAATTTTGGATTTAGACTAGAGACCTACTTGAAGATTTAGATCTAGTTGTTCTATTGG
>JADKLZ010000687.1:4698242-4708534 GCA_021533235.1 Biomphalaria straminea
ATCAATCCACTCATCAATGCACTCATCAATGCACTCATCAATCCACTTATCAATCCACTCGTAAATCCACTCATCAATCCAATCATCAATCCACTCATCAATCCACTCATCAACCCACTCATCAATCAACTCATCAATCCACTCATCAATCCACTCATCAATCCACTCATCAATCCACTCATCTCCACCAGACATCCAAGTTTAAACCTATGACTCCAACATTGCCACGCAAAGAAGTTCTAACTGGTCTGTGACTAGAAGTATGGACCTTCCGTGACCATGTCAAACTCTTTCTCACTCTCTCAATCTGTCTATCCTACTCTCACTGACCATCGTTCTCTTCTTCTACCCGTTTCTACTTAACTCTCTCAATCGCTAAATTAAATTCTCTCTCTCACTCTCTTCATCCCCTTTAGTACTTTGCTCTTTCAACCGATCTTTACGTTGTCAGCTTTCAAACTCTTTCTTGTCTTCTTTCTTTTTCTATTCACTCTTTCTCTCTCGTTCTATTCCCCTCTCTTTCCACCTCTTTGTTTCTATCTCTTTTTATCTCTATCTCTCGATTACTATCTTTCTCTTTCTATATCTCCATTTCCTGGGCTGCTGGGCATGCTACTCTGCCTCATAGTGGCGTCCGGGTAAAAACGATCGTAGGAGGAAACGATTAGACTAAAGGTTAGCAAAACAAGACTCCAGTGGGGGTGCATCCTCATTGCACTGTGCGGAGTTGTAAGAAAGCTCCCACAACCTTGTCACAATCCAGGCACTGTTCCTCAAGGGGCCGTTACATAACTGGCGTGTCCCCAACGGTTAGCCTGGAATAGAAAAGGAAAATGGCGGGGGTCTTAGTATACGTGGCCTCTTGTCTGACCCACCCGCCAGACAAAACAGTGTACACTGTTCTCATTCAGGCCGGTGAGAAGGAGCTCTTGTTCACTTTTGCTGGCCTAGAGTTCCAAGAGCCAAGGCTCAACTCTAATGACAGTTGAAGAAGAAGAAGAAGAATCTCTCCATTTCTATCTCTCAGCATATCTCTCTATCTCTATCCATATCTTTGTATATCTCTCTTTCTCTATCTCACTCTTTCTCTCTTTTTATATCCCTTTTTATTTTTCCTTTTTCTCTTTCCATCCCGCACTCTTTGTACCTCTTTTTTTTCTCTTTTTCTCTCTATATCTCTTTATTTCTATCTTTCTCTCTCACTCTTTCTATCGTTCTCTTTCTATCTCTCTTTCTCTCTTTTTATTCTCTATATCTATCTGCCTCTTTCTATCTCCCCCTCTATCTCTCTTCTTCACTCTCTCTCTCTCTCTCTCTTTCTCTATTTCCAATTTTCAAGCTATCTCTCAATTTTTTTTCTATCAATTTCAAGTTCATACATGCATAAACACAATTTATCAAGACAAAGAAAGCCACGACGAAATAACAAAAATTGTACAAAATATAACTTACGCGTTGTTCATTGCCCTGGACGTATCATATCCTCGTAATCCTTCCCCAGAACTTTCGTGACGACTTCCGGTTCCGCTGCAGCCACTGCTTCCTGGTCTGGCTGGCACTGCAGAAAGATGAGGAAACTTCAGAGCTGCGTGGAAACTGATGGATCTAATTGCCCGTTACCTCGTCCTGTCACTTCTGTTGGACTAGTGGGGAGGGGTTGGGGGGTGGAGACAGAAGTGAGATGGGAAGGAGGAGGAGAGGAGGAAGACAATCGGGTGGAAAAAAAAATGAAAAAGGAAGAGCCGAAAAAAAAAAAACGGATTAGGAAAAATTAAAAGAGACAAAATGACGAGCAGAAACCAATTTTCAAAAGAAAAGATTTCACAGTGGATGATAAAAAGAAGCCTGCATGGAAAACACATAAAGAATACTTTAAAAATAAAAATAAAAATCTTATATTATAAAAACAAAATAAAGTACGGGGCTACGCTAAGATAAAACACATTACAGAGTATTACTACACCGAAGGGAGGCGCCGTTGAGCGGAAAAGATCTTAAGTTCCTGGGTTCGAATCCTGGTGAAGACGGATTTTTAATGTCGGGATCTTCGAGCGTCTACACACTGCTAGTTGGGGTAAAGTAAAGGCGGTTGGTCATTGTGCTGGCCACATGACACCCTTGTTAACCGTAGGCCACAGAAAGAGATGGCCTTTACATCATCTGCCCAATAGACCACAAGGTCTGCAAGGGGCACTTTCACTTTTAAGTATGATTGTATCAATTAGTTCTGATCAGTCGTGTCATTAAGTGTATTATTGACCAAGACATAATAAATTTATTTTTACTTTTTGTTTAGTTTTTTGCTTTCTCAACGCGATATGATCCGGTATGGTGCGGTTTTGGAATGAGGAGGGGAGAAGGGGGTGTATCGAGATGAATGTTTACATGATTGTCTTTCAAATGCATTTAAAAAAGTTCACTCAGGGTTCAAAGGGGGCGAATTCAACTTATACCCTCACATCTGTCAAGTACGATTTCTTTCCCTTGTTAAAGAATCCCCCCCAAAAAAAAAAAATTGATTACCACCTAATTGGTGTTTTTTTTTAATGATTCTTGTGTTGTCGGGTAAAAGAAATAGTAGAGCAAAATTTCAACTTGATCCGAGATTGGGTGTGGGAGAAATAACGTGTACAAACTTTTTACCAGACAGACAGAGTGAGTTGATATAAGTTTTGTAGAAAAGAGATACGTAGAGAGGAGAGAAAGAGAGAACAAGAGAAAGTACGAATTCTCATCATAGAAAGTTGAAAAAAAAAACGTTCTCTATTTCTGTAAGTTCGTTAGAAATATATTTTTTTATTCTTAAAATATACGAATTAAAAAGAAATTACTTTAAATAAACTTCAAGGTCAAACTTAACTTGGGGGGGGGGGGGGGAAAGGGGAGAAAAAAAAAGGAAAGAAGAAATAAAAATTAAAAAAAAATTAAAAATATACATTTAAATAAAAAAAAAAACGAAAAAATCTTTTGCTTGGAGATTTTTTTTTTTTTAAGAACAGGAAGTGTAAGATTTTCAACGTTGCGCGTGCTAACCACTGATTGGCTCCAATGTCAGCAAAGATTGAATTATGGGAATTCAAAGAGTGGAGGAAAAAGGAAAAGGACACGTGACCACCAAATGCACTCCAAGGGTGGAAAAATTTGGAAGAGAAAAAAACAAACTTTGTACATTAAAAAAAAAGAAAGAACGTTTCAAATAAGAGTAGTCAGATACAGCGCTAAAATTTAAGTAGGGAAATAATACATTATGATTGCATGAAACTAGTATGTATATATGAAACGTATGTATGTATATAGTGTGTGAGTTAGTATGGTAGTTAGTCATATCCAGACATATGGTTTATATGAGTATTACATTACTTATATTTGGAAAAGTGAACACATTTTAAAAGAATGCTTTTTTGTTCAAGCAAAATAAATTTGGACTATTTATTTAACAGATATATATATATATACTAGACAGATATTACCCGCTGTCCGCGGGTCTTAATTTGCGTAATGCTGATGTAGTCAGTGATATTGTGCATTAGAAACAAAGAAAATAATGATGTTTAAAGTAAAGCGAATGCGCGAATTCACGTTAAAAAAGAAATCATTAATGGAGCTATAAATAGAAACTTGACCTTATTTTACGCGATAATAGGATAATAGTTGCAATCATGTAAAAATGCTTTAGAAAACAAATTTCAATGTTAATTTGATTAAAATATGAAATGAATGGACTATAATTAGTATGTTCAAGTGTTAAAGCTTTAAACTATCTTTGCGAAGAGAAGTTCTATCATCTTTAGTTCTAGACCTAGATCTAGATCTAGAATCTAGATCTAGGAATAGAGAGATTTGTAACCTTTCGGTAATGTCTAATGAAAATATGTTCAACAGGATTTTTATTTTCGCAGATACAAAGAACGAATTTATGAAAAATCATTTTGAAACACAAATTCGAAGGTTAATTTTGTTAAATAATTAAATCATTAGACTATATCTTGTATTTTCATGCGTCAAAGTAAAAATCTATAAGTGCAAAGAGTATTTCTTAAAATTAGATCTAGAATAATCTAGATCTAAATCCTTTCGATCTTTTTCTTATGTCAACATTTGTAAACAAAGCCTAGATCCATAAAATAGTATAGCTGTAATAGAGTTGGGCAACTTTATTTTTTTTTAGGGTTTTAAGTTTGTTTTAGGCCTACAATTCATACATACAGGTCTAAGTTAGTACCCAAGGAACATTTCTGTCAAGTTTTGTCAAGATCGGCGAAACGGTTTTGATTTCTATACGGGGACATACATACATACATACACACGCCTTTGTTTTCCTTTTATATATTAGATACAGATATATAACAGATATATATATAACAGATATATATATAACAGATATATATACAGATATATATAACAGATATATACATATATATAGAACTTTTAAACTCAAACTCAAACAAGAATCATATTTTTTAAAATCCCTTCTTAAAAAAAGTTTATCTAAGGGGAAGAACTCCGCAGTTACAACTATATCTCCCTATAATACAGAAGCTATTTCCCTTATGTTAAAAAAAAAATTAATAATAATTGACTACTTGGTTAACATTTTAATTGCTTTTTTTTTTTTTGTTAGGCACTATAAATAATGGATCTCATTCGCCAACCGTCAGCAAACAACACTGAGCCACGTGTTTCCCTGTCCTTTCTATACACATTAAGATCTAATTTTAATCAACAATGGTCACGTGACAGTTTATATTTCCGTTGTTTTATCAATATTATCAGGTAGCCGTTCGTTTTGGTGAATGGGGTCGATTGTTTACAGTTTCAACTTGATCCGAGAATAGTTTTGGGAGAAATAACGTGTTCAATCAACTAAGGGCTGGAGACCCTACATATTTAACTCTTTCTCTCCAAACTGACGATACTAACGTTGATTCCATCATAATGTGGTAAATAATTACGGAGAAAAAGAGTTAACCGTGTCAGTGAAGAATGAAGAATAAATTTCCATTGTTGGTATCAAAACACAATAATTAATAACCATTAATTAATAGACTAATTGCCGCTAATTGGTCATTATTGTTTATTTATTTATAAATGTTTTGTCTATGCCAATAAACAATTGTGCAAAGTTTCAACTTGATCTGAGAATGGGTGTGGGAGATATATCTTGCACAAACATTTTACAAGACAGACAGACAGACAGACAGACAGGGTGATATGATATTAGCTTTGTAAAAAAAAAATGAAAATGTACTGAAATTACAGGATGGCGGAAAAAAAAGTAATGTAGCAATAATACATAAAACACCGAACTATAATTTACCAGTAAACAAACTGTAATAAAATACTCAGAAAGACAAAGATAAAGCCACATATTTTATTCTATATACTATGACCTGTTCACATAATTGTTTCTTTTTCCCTGTTGCCGTTAGAGCATTGAATCAATTAGTTCAGGAAAAGCAACGATGTAGCAGAGTTTAAGTCAAGTAATATCTTGCATGACAAGATTGACACATGAAATACGTAGGGCGTAATTATCTTCTCTTTTGAAATAACGTCTGTAATTTATAAGATAAGATTAAAGTTCCCCGTTCAAACCATGCGATAAACAGGGCAGATGATATTAAGGCCATTTGCTTCTTTGGCCTCTTTATTTGGATTTTTTTTAGTAAAAAAAAAGTAAAATTTAAATAGTTACAATTTACAATAAACTTATTACGATGTAATCAAACATGTAAATGAACATAATAACATTAAGGTTGAGTGACATAGCATCGTATAGTAACCCCGTATAGTAATGAGTTAGGTTTTCACAATAAATGCTATTAGCTCTAATAAATACCTTTATTATTTTTTTTTTTTTTTTTTTTTTTTTTGGTTTATTTCAGATTATACATTTGTTTACAATAACACACAAGACAAACAAGTTAAACGTATCTACATCTAGTCCATATAATACTGTTCAGCGGTGAAAGTTATTGAGGGGTTGTATATAGTTCATGATTAGATACACTGTAATGTTGTAATATACCTGCTGGAGTTAATAAATTATAAAGTCATAGTTGCAGATATAGGAATATTAGCGGATTGTCAAAACCAGCTCAGTTTTTCCATGTTCTTTACAAAGAGCGAAGACCCAAAATTGTTTATAGCTGTCACTAATTTTGTTGATGTGTTTATCTGCTGACCGTCACCAGGATGTCCATCATCTTTCGTTGCAATTATTGGGATCCTTTCGAAAGGATCTGGCAATATTACCTAAGCAAACATCAACCGAAGGCTAAATTAAAGAAATTTTTTTTCATAAAAATATTATTCTCAAAATCTACATCTTATATTAGGTCAACAACATGATCTAATTCTAAATATACACCATGCTCTAGATCAGGGGTCGGCAACCCGCGGCTCGCGAGCCGCATGCGGCTCTTTGGTTGTGAAGCTGCGGCTCTTAGTTCTACACGCAAATATTATTCATTTTATCGAAACATTTTTTAAAGTAGTTCTGAATACTTTAAAGAGGGTTACGCACAAATTCTATCTCTCAGCTATTTGTACTCAATTTTCACCACACCCCTCCCCAATACATTCGTAGTCTATGTTACCAGTCCATCAGAAGCTCTCGAATGGACGCATCGTCGAATGGTTCTATGTAGGTTTCAATTTGCTTTCGACGCAAGACTGCGTGCTTTGGCTGTGACGAATTTTTTTTTATTTCAAGTAAATGAGTTAGAAGCGATTATCTTCTCAATTTTATATGCAATCTACAAGTAATGCTAATCGGGCGAGCTTTGTGGTACCACTAGAAATTGCACAAAAAGGCAAACCATTTATGGATGGTGAGAATGTCAAAGTCTGCTTCCTACGTGCATCTGAAAAACTGTTTCGCGATTTCAAAAACAAACCAATAAATATTGAAAAAAAATCAGAAGTTGCTCATTTAGTCAATTATATGTGTTCTTATGGTCCAAAAGAATACCTTAAAGGATTGCTACCTCGGGACAAACTGGAGGGAATAATATAGTGTTTATCGTACAATAATACATTGAAAACAATAAGATCAATTTAAATCAAATCATTTCAATAGCAACTGATGGAGCCAGAAATATGACTGGAAAAAAAGGGCAACAACGATTCTTCATGGCAAAATAAACCATGCAATTCTTACGTTTCACTGAATAATACACCCAAAAAGCACTGTGTACCCAAAACGATTCAAACCAAAAATAGTTGAGGTAATGAATTCGGCAATCAAGATTGTTAACAGCATGTTGTCCAAAGCAATCTACCATCGTCAATTTAAAGAATTCTTAAACAAAATGGAGACTCAGTATTCTGAGCTCCTTCTTCCTAATAAAGTGCGATAGTTTGACAAAGGTAAGGTGTTGAGACGTTTTGCTTTTTGCATGAATGAAATAAATACATTCCTAAATGATAAAGGCATTAATCTCCTTGTATTATAAAAACGACTAATATTTGCAAACTTTTTATTTTATGGTTGATATAAAAGAGAAATTAAATGAGCTGAAACTAAAACTGCAAGGAAAGAGAAACCCATCCTATGATTTGATAGAAGAATTGGTTTGTTTTGAAGAAAAATTAACTTTTTTTCGCAGAAGATATTGAGAGTTAAGTCACTTCATTTTCATGTCTAAAGCAGTATCACAATAAAATCAGAGCTACTGTTGACTCGAATTACTTGAGCACTGTTAAAAAAATCAAAGATAATTTTTTTGACAGATTTGAGCAGTTCAAAACCAACAAAACCATTTTACCATTTCTAGTAAACCTTCTCAACACAAAGTTACGAAATCCACATTGATCCATTTGGCATTGATACGGGATTTCTAGCTTTATGGAATGGAAAATTTACAGAGTTAAAAAATCAAGTTAGAAAAGTTAGAGCTCCAGAAATGTATGAACGTAACGCAACAAAAGTGGACAGTATTCGAAGAAATGCATCGAGTTGATTCGGCGCATGGAATAATCTTCCAGATTGCTACAGTGAGGGCATTTGAATTGCTGACTATTTTCGGATTGACATATTCGTGCGAGAAAGCGTTTTTTTTCATGAATATAATTAAAAGCAAAGTAAATAGCCAACTAACAATTGAAAGTTTAGAGTCGTGTTTGAAACTAAAAACAACAAGTTATAAGGCGAATGTATCTAACTTTTTAAACCCTGCGAAGCCAACGTTACCATTGAATTTGTTTGTTTAATTGTTTGTTATAGAAGTTCAACTTAGTGTTCAAGAAAATGTATAACTCCTTTAGTTGTTTCCGAAAAAATAATAATAATCTTATAACGCCATATATATATAGTAAAAAGAAATTGTGCAAGTACTATTAATTGTTGCAAGAAAAAAAGTGCGGCTCTTTAAAACCTTAAAATGGTGTAAATTGTAATTTTTGGCCCTTTCGACTCAAAAGGTTGCCGACCCCTGCTCTAGATCTAGATCTGTCCCATGTTTCGTTTCTACAACGTGTTCTACATCTAAATTGTGTCTGAGCCTAATGTTCTAGATTTGCATCATGCTCTAAATCAGGGGTTCTCAAGCTGTGGATCACGACCCATTTGGGAGTCGATTGACGATTTGGGGGTCGATTGACGATTTGACAGGGGTCGCCTAAGTAAGACCATCGAAAATATTGATTTTGTGTGTGTGTCTATCCTAACGTTTAAAACTTGAATTGTACAAACTTTCTTCAATTGAAGATACTTTTTTTGTCATTCTATGATAAATGTTATAGACAACTGAAACAGAATGATCTTTATCATTGTAATGGAGATGCTTTGACTTTTAAATAAATGTACACTAATGCATACCGCAATGTTACACTAGTATGGATTCATAGATATTTTTTCAAGGATGGCGAAATCGAAAAGCAATTTCATATAAGTTAATAAGACGCCATCGTTTAATAGTACATTTTATTGAAGGTAATATTTTCATTATAAAACACCCCATAACAATGGTTCTCGCACAGACACACAAAGCAAGAAAAGAAAATATAATGTCAGTTTCTTTTTTCATCAGTAGTTTAAGCAGAACTTTAAAAATTCCAGTGCGTTATTTATAAGGAATTTCTTATAAGCCGAATCTATGAAGCCAAAATAAATGCAACGACATTTCGATACTTAAACATCCAAGAATTGTCGACAGGATAACTAATACTTTATTGTAAAGATAGTACAGGTGGGATTCATGGACGAATATTAGTGACATGCATACTCCCATAAGAATTACAAGTAATTAAAAGCTTAAATACATGGATCAAATGTAACATGGCTCTTGTCTGAAACAATCCGATCATTTCAAATGAAAGTTCAAATTGGCAAACGAAAATAGAAAAAAAAAATATTTACATGTAGCAAATGATGGATATTGTGGATGGCGAATAAAAAAAGTAAATAGATGCACCTATAAGTTCCCCCCCCCTTTTAGACCTTGAGGTCTACAGGGCAGATGATGTAAAGGTCATCTGATTCTGTAGCCTACGATTTAGGAGGGTGTCATGTGGCCAGCACAACGACCAACCGCCTTACTTTTCCCAAACTAATGTCAGGTACCCATTAGAGTTGAGTGGACTCAGAGGCGCCAAAGGATCCCAAAATAAAAATATAAGCATTCACCAGGATTCTTACCGAAGATCCACCTATGAAAGGTTAAAAAATGTGTTATTTATAAGCTTATGATGCGGAGAAATAAATGTTTGAATAGTATATTTTCATACTGTTTCGTTATTAAAACACAAAACTTTGGCAATACATATAGGATAATTATATGACATTTCCATTTTATAAGAAAAAGTTATGAGCGAAAATTGTTTTGCTGTTGAGGTGGGGGGTCGCCGCAGAGTGAAAATTGTAAAAAGGGGTCGCCGAGCCAAAAAGGTTGAGAACCGCTGTTCTAAATTAAACTCTGAAGGCTATTGAGAGTGCTCTATTTGTGTTTGATCCCAACGGGAGACAGTCTTTAAAAAAATGTATTATTGTGAGTCATTGGTGTTTAAGTATTTTCAGTTTCTAGTTCACGTAATTACAAATCCGTTCTAGCGAAATTAGTATGTTGACATTTTAAAGGCGTGGGAAGACTTACATGCTAATATACTAAGTTAATTTATTCATTACGCTCTGGTCTCATTTCTTCTTTCTGCATGTTGTCTTGCATCGTCAGTCAGAAATGTTGTTGTTTTTTTTTTTGTTTTTTTTTTGCTATTAATAGTTGTCATCACCTGATCGTTGGTCAGTAGCTCCAAACAGCTAGTACAAATAAACCTAAGTAAAAGTAAGTAAA
>JADKLZ010000687.1:4718370-4728418 GCA_021533235.1 Biomphalaria straminea
ACTAAACAATTTTTTTTTAAAATCTGATTTTTTTTTAAATTTAAGAAATTAGTTTAGAATCATGCCATTTCCGGGCTTTACGCTAGTACACGAAAACCGCTGCTAAAAGTTCATTTTAAAAAATGTGCGTGATATCTATATGCTAAAAGCATTTCCTCCCTTACATTTACGTAATTGTTTTAGAATTGGTGTTTTGTTATTAAAAAAACGCTTGCATAATTAATTTTGTAAATTAAACGGTTTGCTTTTAGAAAACTAAAAGTAGCCGTTGCACCTAAACTTTTCAAGCCGCATTTGATGGTGAAATAATATTTTTCGTATCTCTTCTAGTTTTGGCGCTCTGAGTCTGACAGACGGACAGACAGACAGAAAGTCATTTTAAAAAATGTGCGTGATATCTACATGCCAAGAGCATTTCTTATAGTAACATTTCCTCCCTTAGATTTACGTAATTGCTTCACAATTGGTGTTTTATTATAAAAAATTCGATTGCATAATAATTTTTATAAATTAAACGGTTTGCTTTTAGAAAACTAAAAGTAGCCGTTGCACCTAAACTTTTCAAGCCGCATTTAATGGTGAAAAAATATTTTTCGTATCTCTTCTAGTTTTGGCGCCCTGAGTGTGACAGACGGACAGACGGACATTTTGCACAAACCTAATAGCGGCTTTTTCCCCTTACGGGGGCCGCTAAAAAAAAGCGAGCTACGACTCTCAGGGAATACTTTATTGTATTGCTTCTGTCTAGTTAACTACTGAACCGGCCCCCTAATGGAGTTAAAAACTGTCTAGTTAACTACAGAACCGGCCCCCTAAAGGAGTCAAAAACTGTCTAGTTAACTACAGAACCAGACTCCCTAATGAATCAAAAACTGTCTAGTTAACCTGTCGTGAAGTAAAGAAGGGGAAGGCGCCCGAGCTGGGCGCCGTATCTTCCATTGGTCGATAGAAAGGCTTTTATCCATCAAACAGGCCTGGACGTTGGGACTTTTCATCTCGTGTCCTGTCTGAGGGCTCCCAACGGTAGACACCCATATTGGTTGACTGGGCCAGACCGGACTATGTCTATGTCTATCAAATATCTCCCCCCCCCCCCCTTTTACTATCTTTGCAAGTACTGATGCATTAAAGCTGTTCACTATAGTAGACACAAAAGTTATTTCATATCGTTGCCAAATAAGAGATAATTTTAAAGAACTCGGGACAATGCCAATGAACACAATAAGAAAAAAAAATTAGGTAATTTTCAGAGCTGCTAAGTTGTTGTTGTTTTAATTCGTAACATATGGATAAGGAACCAAGAAGTGCAGTGTTAACAAAATAAAAACAATAACACAGCCTGTACGAAACAAACCAATTTTTCAATAGTAGAAAAGAACTTAAGAATAGCGCACTTTTTCAAGAGTTT
Source organism: Biomphalaria straminea (assembly GCA_021533235.1). NCBI lineage: Eukaryota > Metazoa > Mollusca > Gastropoda > Planorbidae > Biomphalaria > Biomphalaria straminea. Next base: position 4,719,779 of record JADKLZ010000687.1, read on the forward strand.
GGGTAGGGGTTTTGATGTTTGTTTCCATGACAACGAGGAGATAGAAACGAATCGATAATACAAGTGCTGATAAAAATAATATTCGTTGAAAAGTATTCCCTTCCATGTTGCTTCTACCAAAGAGTGAACGTCTATTTTTATAACTTAGTAAATGAAAATAAAATTGGAAGCTTGATGTACTATATTCGAAACTGAGACTGTTCTAGATTACCAGTTTGGAAACAACACTTTCAAAACTGTTGGTCTAGTTAATGACTACTCTAGTTTATAAGTACTTCTTGCCTAGTTAATGAGTACTTCTGATTTAGCTAATAAGTACTTCTTGTCTAGCTAATAAGTACTTCTTGTCTAGTTAATGAGTACTTCTGATCTAGTTAATGAGTACTTTTGGTCTAGTTACTGTGTACGGGTCTAGTTAATGAGTAGTTCTTGTCTAATTATTAGGCACTTCTGACGTACTTAAAAAGTACTTCTGACCTAGTTAATGAGTACTTCGGATCTAGTTAATGAGTACTTCTTGTCTAGTTAATAAGTACTTATGATCTTGTTAATGAGTACATCGGGTCCAGTTAATGAGTACTTCGGGTCTAGTTCATAAGTACTTCTGATCTAGTTAATGTATACTTCTGATCTAGTTAATGAGTACTGGTCTAGTTAATGTGTTCTTGTCTAGTTACTGAATACTCTTGGTATACTTAATGAGTAGCCCTGGTCCTCAATATAAGATCTGGTCTAGTGTATAAGACTGCTAAAGCTAGTGTACAACATTCTAGTTTTCTCTTTAATTTGATTCATTCACTTCCAATACAGACGCTTAAAAATGTATTGCATTCAAAACCAAACACGAAGAAACAAAGAGAAGTAAACACGAAAACAAAATTGTTACATTTGTTATGAATAACTTCCCTTTATCTCCTTATAACGTTCACACTCCTAGACTCCACCCCCGGGGGGGGGCACTTCTTTTGTTTTCGTTCACCTTCCACTGTAAACTAATACACCGCACAAGAGTAGACCACTGTCAGAAGTGAATCTAAATGATAGATGTGTGCCTAATTGAGGTGTGCCCAAATGACAGAGGTTTGATAAAGCTGTGCCTATCTTGCATATCTTATCTTCTTATCTTATATAATACAGACGTTACTTCAAAAAAGAAGATGATTACGTCCTACGCGTCATGCATTCAGTCATGCATATTTACCAGTGACTTAAATTCTGCCAAGTCACTGGTTTTCCTGGCTAGCTCAGGCAAACCATTCCATGCTCTAATGGCACTAGGGAAGAAAGAGCATTTGTACAGATTTGTCCTAGCATATGGGATGAGGAATGTGCCTTTATCTTTGTGTCTTTCTGAGTATTTTATTAAGTTTTGTTTTTGTATTTGGAGATTATGGTTCAGTGTTTTGTGTATAATTGCTACTTTACTCTTAAGTCTTCTATCCTGAAGGCTTTCTAAATTTAGTGATTTTACTAAAGGTGTTACTCTAGTGAAATGTGAATATTCGTTTGTTATGAATCGTACTGCTCTATTTTGTGTCTGTTCTAGTTTCTTAATGTTTTCTTGAGTTGAGGGGTCCCAAACAGAGGATGCATATTCTATTATTGGCCTAACCAAGGTTAAATAGCATTTTAGTTTTATGTCCTTTTTTGATTTATAGAAATTTCTTTTAATAAACCCTAATGCTTTGTTTGATTTTTTTATAGTTTCATCAATATGGGGATTCCATGACAGTTTTTCATTTATTATAACACCTAGGTATTTTGCGTTTTTAGTCTGTGTTACTGGTTTACCATGAATAAGATAAGTGGAATTAATTTGTTTTAGTTTTTTTGTTACTCTTAATAACTGACATTTTTCTGGGTGGAAAGACATGCTCCAATTTGATTCCCATTTCTGTAATTTATCTAATTCTTTTTGTAAAATTTCTGTGTCTTGTGTTGTTTTTATTGTCCTATATATTATGCAATCATCTGCAAATAATCTAACTTTTGTTCCTGAACTAATGCAATTTGGTAAATCGTTTATGTAAATTAGAAATAGTAGTGGACCTAAGACTGTTCCTTGTGGTACACCTGAGTTTAATGTTATTGGTGTTGATTTAGAACCATCTATTATTACAGTTTGTTCTCTTCCTATCAGAAAATCTTTAATCCACTGATGCAATGGACCATCAATACCAAAATATTTTAATTTTTTAAGCAAACTATGGTGGTGAACTTTGTCAAAAGCTTTGGAAAAGTCTAGTAAGATAGCATCTATTTGTTCACTATTATCTAAGCCTTTTGAAAAGTCATCAATTAGTCCTATTAGCTGTGTTTCACATGATCTATGTTTCCTAAAGCCATGTTGGTATGGAGTAAGGACATTATGTTTATCTAAGTGGTTTATGATGTTGCTACATATTATGTGTTCTAGGATTTTACATGTGATGCTGGTAAGTGATACTGGTCTGTAGTTTCCTGGGTCAGATTTTTCTCCTTTTTTAAATAGAGGTGTGACATTAGCTTCTTTCCAGTCCCTTGGTACTCTGCCCTGATTAAGAGATGCCTGAAAAAGTATTTTGAACACAGGTGCTAGTTCTTTGCTAAGTTCCTTGAGTAATCTAGCTGGAATACCATCAGGTCCAGACGCTTTATTCGGCTTGATGCTGGCTAATAGTTTTTGGACTCCATTTTCCTGTACTTCTATCTCTTCTATATTGTCTACTTGGTTTAAATTAATTGATATGTCTTTGTCTCCTGGGGCTGAGAATGCTGATGCAAAGTATTTGTTTAGGATGTTAGCTTTAGTTTCATTATCGTTATGCGTTAAGTTGTTTTCTCCTTTTAATGGCGCTATGCCGGTTGTTTCCATTTTCTTAGACTTAATGTATGACCATAGGTTTTTGTTGTTATCTTTAGATATTACATTGTTTATGTACTCATTCTGCAGCTGTCTGCTTACTTTTTGGGTTAGGTGCTTAATTTTTGTGTACTTTTTATAAACTCTTTCTGCCTTAGTTTCTTTAAATTTTCTATATAGATTTTCCTTCTGTTTACAAAGCTTCTTTAATCTATTATTAAACCAGCATTTATTTATTTTATTTGATGTGTATTTAGTGGGTATGTGATTTTCTATAATGTTTTTAAGATTGTTTTTTATGAAATTCCAGAGGTCATCAACTGGTTGGTTAATGTCTTTTTCTGATAAGAATGTTTGTTGAAAGTTAAATGTAGCTTGGTGTAATTGTGTTAGGTTACATTTGTTCCAGAGTAAGATTTTTCTTTTGGGTTTAATATTGGCTACTGCTTTTATCTGACTGCGTATTTTAATGATCTCATGGTCTGATAGACCAGGGATAATATCATAGTCTACTACTAATCCAGGTCTGTTGGTTAAGAATAGATCTAATGTATTGTTTAGTCTAGTTGGTTTTTTAATGATTTGATCTAAACTTAGGTTGTGTAAAGTTTCTATGAAAAGTTCGTTTATGTCCTTGAGGTTTTGGTGTTTGTCTATGGTTAGAGTTTTCCAATTTATGTCAGGTAGGTTGAAATCACCCATAATCCAAAAGACTGCATTTTTATTTGTCTCTTTAAGTGTGGTAAGTTGATTACATAGGTCTTGCATGTAGTCTAAACTAGAGTTTGGTGGTCTATAAATACTGCCTATTATTAGGGATGTTGATGTGGTATTAATTTTACAGAAAATTGATTCTATATTTTTTGAGTTAGGTAAGGGGATTTCTTCTGCTATAAGAGTGTTTTTTATTGCTAAGAGAACTCCTCCATGATTATCAGCCCTATCTTTTCTAAAAATTTCATAATTACAGTTGAAGATTTCTGCATTGTAAATTTCAGGATGTAGCCAAGTTTCTGTTCCTGCAACTATATCTGGTTTCTCACATTGTAATAAAACTTCCAAGTCTGCTGTTTTATTTCTTATACTTTGAAAATTTATCACTAATGTTTTAAGGTAATTTGGTATTTCTTCTTTAGTAGGTTTGTTTAAAGAGGGTGTTGTATTAGTTTTAGATTTAACAGGAGTGGATCTGGCTAGTGGTTGGTGAGTTTGGTTGTGATGATGTTTAGGATGTTGTATGGGTTAGAAGTGTCCGCATCAAAGGAATCAAACAGTCCTGATGTAAACTGAGGTAACCCACATGGTACACAGTGCCACGAAGCGTCTTTGCTGCCTAAGGCATAATACACAGGTGTATTCATATGGAGACATGATGCGTGGTACCATTCATCACAGGTGTCGCATTGAATGGCTTTCTGTTTCATAGTGCATACTTTTTTGCAGATGTTGCATCTATCTTTAGATCTAGGTCCTGGATTTGACTCTACGTCTCCTGCTATTAATATTAAGAGTGATAGGTATCATAGGGTCAGAAATCACAGGAAAGTGAGACTGCCAAAAAAAAAAGATAAACCTGAAAACGTGAATACTTTGTGCCAAGCTTGATAGTCTGATCATGTGACTATCATCTGGAAAATTACTAGACAGGTTCTGAACTAGACTATCCTTGTAAAATTAGGTGAGATAAAATGAATTTTTTGTTTAGGTGAAGGGCATTAACTTTATATTTAAACTTGAAACTTATTTTTGGATTCAATTCACATTTTATCCCACTATCTGTTTCTCTGTAGAAGTCTAGAGTTAAAATTTTGTGGGTTTCTTTTTCTCTTGGCTCAGATTCTACATTTAATTTAAGTCAACAGATGGCTACCTGGTCGGGATGGCTGCCTGGTCGTGCGGTTTGCTCGCTGGTATGTCGTTCGAACTTTTCGATGGTGCCGGGTTCAAACCCTGCCCGCTCCCATCCCCCGTCATTTTGGTTTGGACTAGGAAGTAAATCTTCAACACTGGAGGAACATCAGAAACATGTAAAACATTTTACAGACATTTTTTTTTTACAAACAAGTCACCAGATTCTTCATGGCTTTAACTCTTTGACATCGCAACGACGCTCCCATCGTTGATTCTATCCAGATATAAAGCTATAATTTCCGTCCAAACATGGAAAATAATTTCGGTGTCAAAGAGTTAAGTCACCAGATTCTACATGGCTTTAAGTCAATATTATGTACATGGCCTTAAGTCACCAGATTCTACATTTTACTCTCAACCTGTCTAGGGAACCAGACTCAAGGAACATGTGGGAATAACCTACAGAGATGTCTGCAAGCACAAATTCTGGACAACGGCTATCAGTAAACTATAAGGTGGGAAATCACCCGTCCAACCTTGAAGAAAGGGCTGAAGCAGTCACTAATTATATCAAATCTCTTCTAACAACAACCCACGGATCAACACTCAAGAAAACAAAAGAAAAAAAAAGAGTTTATGGGCGGCGGCGTACAGAAAAGTAAAATGGCACAACGAAATCTTAACGCCGCCCTTGAAGGGGGAAAGACTTACCGCCTCTGACTGGAGGACTCAATTACGTCAAGTGACATCAGACGCGTGGAATGTTATGAACAGAATGACAGGAATACAGGTCAGAAGTTGACCCAGAACTAAAAAGAATCACTAAAAACGAAGAAACACTGGCTAATGAACTCAATGACTTCCGCTATCGCTTGGAGACTTATAATTTGAACAACGAGTCGAGGTCTTGCAGGGCGTAACTATAGAAAACTTATTTCGCTTTAGAAACAACTAAACAGCAAGTCTGTAACATATGTTTTTAAATAGTAAACCCAATGAAGGCTTGTGGGTCTGACGGAATCAAAGGATGAGTCCATGTTCCTTCGGAAATTAAAGCAAATATATGCGAATTTAACATTGTTCTTGATTCATCTCTTCTGGACTATAACAAACTGAATTGAACTATTTCACAACTGATATTTAACATTAACTGTGTGTGTGTTTTCAACATTGGAGACTATCGATGGGCAGCGAACATGCAAAAGAACAGAAAACTGAAGTCACATGCTGGGTGCCAGTCTCTAGCACCACACTGCGGTAAATGCATGGAACAGACAGAAGCGGAAGACTCCCCAGGGGCGCCAGAAATCCTCTTCTCCATTTTTTACCTCGCCAACTGCCTCCTGAAACCACATGAACGTAGTCTGTTAAGTTACTTTCAGCGGATCTAAACGTTTACACATGTACCCTGGAATGTCTACATTTGACTAAACGGAAACTTACTTTTATTTGGTCAAGCTTCTAAATAACTTACCCGTCCCGCGAGGCTTTGCTAACGATAAGTCCACGTCTTAACACCAGGAGTCATTCTCAGAAATCATACAGTGCTGTTTATAACTATAAAAAAAAGAATAATTTAGACTACATATTGATGATAGCTAGCAATGTAGCGTTTTGTTTTGAGAACACAAAAGACATAAAGACAAGAGTTAGAATATTGGCAGAGTTATCCAAATAGATGTTGAACAGTTAAGACTTTAATCTTGTTTCTTCAATGTAGTGAAGCAGGTGGTTTGTCTGGAGTGAGTTCCAACTTCCAACAGTTTTAGTCTATGTACTCAAAAGGCCGGTAAAATGTAACACTGGAAGATTAAACGCGACACAGATAGAGTCGGTGAATACATGAACCACCAAACAAAATATTAAAAATTCATTTAAAAACAAAGCTTTTCTAAAAGGGAAGAACTCTATTCTCAAAATTATATTACCAATAATTACAATCGATTACCCTTATTCAATTTCAAACCAATTAATTAATTAACAATAATTAATTGACTAATTGAGCATTTTTGTACATTGATTCATAATTTGGTAGTTACAATAAACAATTGTTTAAAGTATCATGTTGATCGGATAATGTGTTAGAAGAAATAGCTTTAACAATTATTTAAGGTAACTAAACCCAACAAATGTAGCCATATCTGTAAATACTGAAGTATTAGTTACAATTGTTGCTATTTAACAAAATTGGTTACTTTTTTTTATTGACTCGTATTTATGCTAATGAATAATTGTGTACATTTTCAGCTTGAACCGAGAATGGGTGTGGGAGAAATAACGTGTGCACACATATTACCAGACAGACAGACAGACAGAGTTGATAGAAGCTTTAAAAAAATCTCTGTTAATGACACATGCAGAGACCGTGTGAATGCTTTAGTATTTACTATAGTTGACTCTTGATAGTCCGACACTTTTTTAACCTGACACAATCGGTATTTCAACTCGGGCCAACTCGGCGACACTATAGGATTCAACTTGACGTACATGTTTTGATATACAAGTCTCGTCTTTTCTCGTGTACTTCTTGCTGTGTTTTGATATGCAAGTCTCGTCTCTTCTCGTGTAGGCTACTTCTTGTTGTGTTTTGATATACAAGTCTCGTTTCTTCTCGTGTAAGTCTCGTCTCTTCTCGTGTACTTCTGGCTGTGTTAAAGCGGTAATACTTCCTTGATTTTCTTTCTATGATTACTTTCAGACAGTTTAAATGCATTAGTTTTTAGTGTTGAAGTTTTTGTTATGTCTTATATACAAAATTGACAAACAAAAAACTAAAGCTTAATCTCTTTCATAAAAATGTGAAATTATTCACAAGCGTGACCGTGAAAGCATTGGGCAAACCTTTTCTGAAATCCATTGCAGACCGCACCAAGAGAAAAAGGCTTAAATCGAAAGAGTTTTTGCTTTTTTTTTTTAATATCCCTAAATCTATAAAAAAAAATTTGTTTATGTTATTCCATTGAAAGTTTACAAAGATCTGTCACTGGCAATGTCTGAAGCCTCTTCCCACCTAGTGTCTACTGCTCTGAGGTTCTCTATGAAAGTGTGGCGCCAAGTTATACGAGGACGACCCTGTTTGCGCTTTTCTCGTAATGGCCTCCATATCATCGCGACTCTTAGTATACGCAATTCATTTAATCGAAGAACATGTCCCGCAACTCGTGCGACCTCGTGCTACGCTCTGTCACAATCTCACTATAAAGTGGTCGACTGTAAGTTCGGAATACGATTTCCTTGATCCAGACCTGATCTATATAACTGACAAGAGTAAACTACTTTTACCTAACTATTGAGAACACACCAAGATCGTCTGAATAGATTTCTTCTTTTAGTTTCATAGGCTATAATTTTACAAAATATTCCCAAAGCGGTAGACCAAAATGGTATCTATTGAAAATTGTAGTCTTCTAGGAGTAGTTGACATGGTTTCAGCGTTTGCTATTGCACACTTAATTATATATATATATATTAACGCAATAACCCCCAACACTTGTTTGTAACTATTAAAAACCTAATTTTGCTAAACCTGATGCAAGGAAAACCAACTCTTCTTACGATATCGCAGGACGAAGTGTATAGAGGGAGTGATCGCCCTTCCTTGAGGTAACAGTTTTAGCCCGTGACACACATTCAAGACCACCACAAGACAAATAGATTTAGGTCATTAGCGTCAAATATTTAAAGTCTTTCCAGACGTTTCTCTCATCTAGCCACGTACCACCTTCAGTGTTTCTCAAACTTGTACTAATTACGAATCCAAGACCAAAAAGACTAATACCTGTTCACATCTCACTCACTCAGCTAGGCAGTCTGTAAACATTGAAACGTCTGTTAGCTTTCAATTTTTTTTTTCTGGATTTCGAGTTATAGACTATCACTCTCAAGGTGTCTCATCATCAGCATCCTTCTTTGAGTTCCTTGTGGAGCATTGACTATCCCTAACCCAT
>JADKLZ010000687.1:4733834-4750620 GCA_021533235.1 Biomphalaria straminea
TGGCAATGTGACAGCTGGGCTGTCCTGGCAATGTGACAGTTGGGCTGGCCTGGCAATATGACAGTTGGGCTGTCCTGGCAATATGACAGTTGGGCTGTCCTGGCAATGTAATTGACAGCTGGGCTGTTCTAACAAAAAAGCAGATAGGGAAAGTTCTAGAGTTGAAAAGAAGTCGGGGTCTAATTATCTGATATTTCACTAAAATTGTAATGAAGAACTATCTGTATTCATTCAAACATGCTGATCCTGAAAAATATAAAATAGGCAGATTTTAAAGTAGTTTTCAGTTAGTAGATAGATTATATCTAATAGTACTTCTCTTTTTCTATGCATGTAATTTCTTTTTCGAAGAACGGATTACAAAATCCTTTCGAGCTGATCTTCTGCACACAAACTCGTGCTGCGTGACAACGCAATGGGTTAAAAACTTCCGAAAGATCACTTCATTAATTACTGAATCAATTATTAATTATTTGTTTTACGTTATGTAAGGAACTAACGCCCGTGACCTTTCTGAACGCATCTACTGTCTTCCGAGACAGACGGAGCCGTATATAATAAGTGGAAGGAAGGAAGTCAACATGCTGAAATAGCAATAGATTAGCAAGGAATGGGGGGTCGATGTCCTTGTCCCTAATAAATAAACATACTGTGAAGGGGGATGTGATAGTCCAGTGCGCCATATGTTAGAGACAAGCCAGTTGCGGTTGAGGGGAAAATAGATACTACTTATTATTTTAAAATTTCTAAGAATTTGTTTTCCATTTGATGTGCCAATTTTTTTTTTGGTTTCGTTCTTTGAGATTTGGAACACTACTACCACATTAAGGTGGCAATCGTGTCTGCTAGGGGAGTTTCTTCTTTAAAATATGTTTGTATGACTGTCTTTTAGTCACAGCGGTCTGTTAGAGTCTTATAAAAGGGTTCTTGAAAACCAGATGTTTTTTTTAAATAATATTGAACTTTCAGAAGTATATGTGTCTGTAGACTACACAACAATGTATAAGATGGACAATGATGGACTTTCAGAAGTATATGTGTCTGTAGACTACACAATCATGTATAAGATGGATAAGGATTGACTTTCAGAAGTATATGTGTCTGTAGACTACACAATCATGTATAAGATGGACAGTGATGGACTTTCAGTAGTATATGTGTCTGTAGGCTACACAAGCATGTATAATATGGACAGTGATGGACTTTCAGTAGTATATGTGTCTGTAGACTACACAAGCATGTATAAGATGGACAATGATGGACTTTCAGAAGTATATGTGTCTGTAGGCTACACAAGCATGTATAAGATGGACAGTGATGGACTTTCAGAAGTATATATGTCTGTAGACTACACAATCATGTATAAGATGTCCTGGCAAAGTGACAGTTGGGCTGTCCTGGCAAAGTGACAGTTGGGTTATCCTGGCAACGTGACAGTTGGTCTGTCCTGGCGACGTGACAGATGGGCTGTCCTGGCAATGTGACAGTTGGGCTGTCCTGGTAATGTGACAGTTGGGCTGTCCTGGCAACGTGACAGTTGGGCTGTCCTGGCGACGTGACAGTTGGTCTGTCCTGGCGACGTGACAGATGGGCTGTCCTGGCAATGTGACAGTTGGGCTGTCCTGGCAACGTGACAGTTGGGCTGTCCTGGCAATGTGAGAGTTGGGCTGTTCGCGGTGGTCGAATGGTTAAGCGCTCGGCTTCCGAACCTGAGGTTCTGGGTTCGAATCCCGGTGAAGATTTTGAATTTCGGGATTTTTAGGGCGCCCCTGAGTCCACCCAACTCTAATGGGTACCTGACTTTTGTTGGGGAAAGTAAAGGCGGTTGGTCGTTGTGCTGGCCACATAACACCCTGCTTGTTAACCGTTGGTCAAAGAAACAGATGACCTTAACATTATCTGCCCCATAGATCGCAAGGTCTGAAGGGGACACTTTACTTTACTCTTACTTTACTGGGACGTTAAAGTCGTCTGCTTCTACACAAGTTTCCTTGACCTTAAGCTGTACAGAGTAATGATAGTTACGATAGTTTTAAGGCATCTCCGTAGCTTTCATTGATAGGCCAATAATAGAATATGCATCCTCTGTTCGGGACCCCTCAACTCAAGAGAACATTGAAAACTGGAACAGACACAAAATAGAGCTGTAAGATTCATAACAAACGAATACTCACATTTGGGAGGAGCGGTGGCTGAGGGGTAAAGAGCTAGGCTTCTGAACTGGGGGTCCCGGGTTCGAATCCTGGTGAAGACTGGGATTTTTATTTCGGGATCCTTGGGCGCCTTTGAGTCAGTCTGAGTCCACCCAGCTCTAATGGGTACCTGACAATAGTTGGGGAAAAGTAAAGGCGTTTGGTCGTTGTGCTGGCCACATGATACCCTCGTCAACCGTAGGCCACAGAATCAGATGACCTTTACATCATCTGCCCTATAGACCACACGGTCTGAAAGGAGAACTCTTTTTTCACTCACATTTGATTAGAGTAACACTTTTAGTAAAATCACTAAATTTAGAAAGTCTTCAGGATAGATGACTCAAAGTAAAATAGCAATCATACATAAAACACTGAACCATAATCTTCAAATACAAAAAAAAATACTCAGAGAGATACAACAGGTAATGGCACATTCCTCTTCCCATATGCTAGGACACATTTGAACAAATGCTCCTTCTTCCCTAGCGCCATTAGAGCAAGGAATGGGTTGCATGAGCTAGTCAGGAAAACCAGTGACTTGGCAGAATTTAAGTCATTGGTATATAAGATGCATGACTAGATACATGACGCGTAGGACGTAATCATCATCTTTTTGAAGTAACGTCTGTATAATATAAGATAAGATAAGAACTTTAGTGTCTTCATAATCGAAGCGTTTTATTTACCTTTCAATGACTAAAAACATCACAAAAAATGTGTAACTGGAGATTCGATTCCTTAAGTTTATGTTCGATACTATAGGACTCCGAAATCTGATAACCGCTGATCTCATTTTCTTGGAGATGTGACAAAGATCAATATTGGTTAATGTGCTTGCCAAGGGCATTAACCTACCGATGTCAGGATGGTGAAGTGATCGTTCTTGAAATAGCAAGGCAATTTGAAACGATAAAATGTCCGCATTGAATCAAAAGGCAAAGGCTTACAGTCTTGGTGTCCATAAAGAAAAAAACAAATATTCAGTTTTATTTCAAATTTGAATAGAATGATAGCAAACCCGTAAATAGCATGCTTTATGGTGTCACCTGTGTTTAGAACACGGAAGTATTGAGAAAACTGCATATTTTATAAAACCAAAAACATTTTTTTTTCACTTTTTTTTTGTTCGAGATACCAAACAAAATAATGTATTACCAATAGTCAATGAACTACTTGGTTAATTAACTTTTTAAATTAATTCTTGTGTTTTCAGGTAAAAGAAATAAGTTTGCGAAATTTCAGCTTAATCCGAGATGGTGTTTGTTTAAAAATGTTTTGTTTGTTTTACATGTTTCGGATGTTCCTTCAGAGTTGAAGATAGTTAATTCCTAGTCCAAACCTCCCGCAGGACGACGGGGGATGGGAGCGGGCAGGGTTTGAACCCTGGACCAACCTTAAATCCATACGACAGTCCAGCGTGCAAACCGCTCGACCAGGCAGCCATGTTGGAGAAATAACGTGTACAAACTTTTAGTCAGACAAAGTGAGTTGATATAAGCTTTGTAAAAGCTGACAACAGATATCAAACTGACAACAGATATCAAACTGACAACAGGTATCAAACTGACAACAGATATCAAACTGACAACAGATATAAATTTGACTGCAGGAATCAAACACCCCTACTCTTGTCTATCGTTAAACATTAGACTCCAAATATTTCTTTAAAAAAAAAAAACAGAGCTAATCCAAGGTAGGAAACCGTTTAGTACCGCCACTTATCGGAAAATTACGGGATTTATCTCCCTTCCTGCTATTTAAAACAAAATTAAGTAATTAGTAATATTTTTTTTTTAACGATTAACTAATTGCTTATCTTTTTTATTGATTCGTGTATTGTCATTTTCTATGAATAATTATGCAACAATTTTTACTTGACGGGAGTAGAAACATGACGAAACGTAATAAATCATAATTATAAATATACATTTTAAATATATATACATCTCTCATTAAGTAGCATTTATTGCCCTTTTTCGAAATAAACAAAATAATTGCTCACCAACAATAATTGTTCAATTTTTGTGATTCATGTCTTGTCAGATTTAATCACATGAGGAATAGGAGATGAACATGTTCAAACTTTTTACCAGACAGACAGATGGACAGACAGATGATCTTTTGGTTGTTTTGTTTTTAGGAGCCCGCATTACGGCAATATGTTAAGACCCATCATGATGGTTTACCTCTGACCTAATCAATCAACTGTGACAACATCAGATACAATACAGAAACGAACAGGGAAAGAAGAAAAAGAAACCAGACAGGAAGAGAGGATCGTAAGCAGCACGTCTTATAGCCAGCCACCTGTCCCCGCGACATCTCTCAGGTAGAAGCCGGAAGTTAAAGTGACTAAAGTAATACCATGTCAAGGTATGACATGTGAATAACGTATAGATATACCTGTATATAGACATTCCTTTCTTCGATATGCATATATTTGTATACACAGTGCTTTTATTTTTGTGACGGTGCGAACCGGTACGGCGTACGGGCACCTTTTTTTTTTTTGTGGGGAAAAAATACTACTTTTCTTGTATTTTAGCATTTATTATTAATTTATAAGTAGTTAAAAGCTATGAAGTCCATAACTGAGTCATCATAATCACCAAACTCCATTTGAGTGAGGGCTTGAGAGGCTTAAATCCTCTCTTGCAAAAGCCTTAAACAGAAACACTGCTGTCTCGCGTAGTGCATAAATGTCACCTTACAGATCGAGAGTTTTTTGGTTTTCCGGACCAGAATACCGGCACCTAATCTATTTCTTCACAACCAAAAAATGCCAAGTATATACATACATCTATATATACATGTATAAGTGTGTACACCAAATTTATAATGAGGTGAGGTCCTTGGAAAGTTTGACAAGTGTTGTTGTTTTAAATTTTGTTTTTACTTAATATTAGATTAGAATCAGATTACAAGAACATTATTGGGGTGAATCCGTCTTTTTAGCGGTCCCCGAAAGGGGAAAAGACGCTATTAGTTTTGTGTGACCTGTCTGTCCGTCTATCTGTCTGTCTGTCTGTCCGTCTCGTTTAGAGCTCAGAAAGTAGATGAGAAAATTAAAATCTGACATCACGATATTTTAGATCATTCAAAGTTCTAATGCAAAGGCTACTTTTTTTTCTTTCTAAAAGCTCAAAATCTAATTTTTAAAAATCATTTATGCAAGCAGTTTTTTTTTATAGAGATAAACCTAATTAGTATGCATTATAAATTAGACCTAATTTAAGACACTTAATAATTTTATAAATTTCATTTTATTTCACGTTTATTTTTGTTTCAAATTAAGAGTATTTCCTATCTAAGGAACCAACCCAAAAGGAGGCAAAGTAAAGAGGCCTAAGGATTGATATGATGATAGACTAAAATTTAATAGCGTAAATTCTGATGTTTTCTTTATTAAAACTTCTGCTGCTCTCAAAGTGGAGAGGAATTCGTGTTAAGTTAGATACAGAAAATATTTATTAAAAGTTTTAGCCTCACCCTATAATGGGTGTGGGAAAAATAATGTGTTTACTAAGGGGACAAACCCTACACATTTAGCTGTATATGTGAATACTAAAGTTCCCTTTCAGACCATGTGGTCTGTAAGGCAGATGATGTAAAGGTCATCTTATTCTGTGGCCTACGGTTAACGAGGGTGTTATGTGGCCAGCATAACGACCAACCGCCTTTACTTTTCCCCAACTAATGTCAGGTACCCATTAGAGCTGGGTGGACTCAAGGGCGCCCGAAAATTCCGAAATAAAAATCCCTGTCTTCACCAGGATTCGAACCCGGGACCTCCAGTACGGAAGCCAAGCGCTTTTCCGCTCAGCCACCGCGCCCCCTATATGTGAATACTGGTGGATTCATTTTCCCTTGTTATTATCAACAATTACGGTACCAGTTTGTTGTTTTTGTTGTTGTTTTATTCGTGTCTTGTGTGAAGTTTCTAATTGATCAAAGAATGGGTGTGGGAGAAAGAACGTGTACAAACCTTTTTACCAGACAGACGGACAGACAGACAGAGTGGGTTGATATAAGCTTTGTAAAAACAAAACAGAAAAAAAAAATTAAGTTTAATCAAGCATCGCGAGAGGGTGCCAAAAGTTCAACCCCAAAGATAGGAAGCTTCTTATCAGTAATCCTAACCCAAAGTAGACACATACAAAGTGAAACGTACGTCTCCTGAGACGTAGAAGCCACTTCGTAGACAAATACACGCCTATTTTTAGCTTAACGCTTAGATGGTTTATCGAGCTCATTTACCCGGCTTTTCGATAGCAGACGACAGCCTCATAATGCAGATATCAACAGACAGCTAGAGGAAGTGAGTGGGTGGTGAAATGGCGGGGGGGGGGGCTAACCTTCTTTTTGACAAAAGAAAACTTTTTTTTCTTTTAGGTAAACCTAAAGCCGTGTAAGTAAGGATTTAGCGAAAAAAGAAATGTTGATAAATAAATATATTTTTATTTAATTGTTCGACTGTACATTTTATCACGGAAGTCGACTTGAGTAGCTAGATTTACATTTAATTTCAATATTAGTCTGCATGTCAAGTAGAGCAAACACGCTCAATGGCGTGGTAGCCATGTCGTGAGGTGATTTATTGGACCAGGGCGCATGATCATTAAGGGTCTAAAGGGGCCTAAAATAAAAGGGGTTGAATCATTTTTATATCTAGTATCAGGCTATTTTATGAAGCCGTTATTGATTTCGATGTAATACAGCTGACACTTACAAAAGGTAGCACCTCCATTAAATTAAAATGTCTGCTTTCGTTATACACAAACCATTGGAAGGAGGGCCCCTCACATTACCCTTCCCGAGCCAACGAATACCTAGCTACGCCACTGACACAAACACACACACACACACACACACACAAACCTTGCAATGGTTACTGACCAAATCTCTCCATTCTTTACAGTTTTTTTCTTCCATAATCGATTGTGTTGGAGACCACTGATCTGTCTGGTGTGACTTTAAAGAGCGCTATCTAAATTTTTAAACAGACCAATGGCGTGATGTTTGTGATAGAGCCTCATAATTAACCTAAAAGGGAGACCAGGAAAAAAAACTATTATGAGAACCACTGAGCAGCTTAACACGGATATAAGATTTGTTTTCGTATTTTCTCTTGTATGTTGAAGATGGGCTAGATTAAACGTTTATGTCAATTGCAAATCTTTATAAATAATGAAGCCTTTAAGTTTAGTTATCTTGATATAATCTTCACTAAGAATAAAAAAGAGGGATGGAAAGGGAGAGAGAGAAAGACAGAAAGAGAGAGAGAGAGAAAGAGAGAGACAGAGAGGCTGAGAGACAGAGGGAAAAAAAAGACAGAGAGAGAGAGAAAGGCAGAGAGAGAGAGAGAGGGGGGAGAAAGACAGAGAGAGAGAGACATCTCATTACGAAGTGTCTGACCTGGTGACCCATCATTTGATTATGTTTTTGCTTACAAAATCGAATTTAAAAAAAACATTCGCACGAGTTTCACCTTCACCTATCCCTTAGTCTATTGGGCCGTTGGGGCACAACACAAGATCTGTTGACCGTCTTTCTCCATTCCTCTCTGTCTTTTGCCTTGGATAGAACTTCTTTGAAAGGCAGGCACGTCGTTTTTCTTGTTTTTTTTTTTTGTTGTTGTCTTCCCATCGCTTCTCTGTCTGCCTCTTCTTCTTCTTTTTCCTGGTACTGTTCCCTGATAGAAGGTCTTTGCAAGCCCAGAAGACCTTGCAATACGACAAAGAGTTTTAATTTCCGTTTTTTTTTTAACAATAGTTAGCAGATAGCAGGTCATCATGGGATCGTTTTAGTTACCTTATCTCTAATCGCTTCGTTTGTGATGCGGTATTTAAATACGATACCTTGGATCCTTCAGTAGCACCTCAATTCCATTGCTAGGATCTAAAAATACAAGTCTAACAAAAAAGAAAACAGTATTCTCTTAAAGAGAAACTACCCTTAAAATAAACTCTGAAGACATATATATAATGTTAAAGTAATGGAGACAACTCTATAAATGGGGTGGTGGGGCTGTTTGATCCAAATATTACAATACATGCGCAGCAGTCGCTATCTCTGTAACCATCGCCCCAATCATATCTGTTCATCTTTATGACTGCGTCGTCGTTCCTCGGGGGAGGGGGTGGGGTCCCTCCGTTGCCATTGTTGAAACTTTAATGTCGTCATTTGACACATGTCCTGCCGCATGCGTTTATTCTTGTCTTGTGTATCAGCAGGATTCAGTCACAATAGAAATGCACATGCCTAGTGTTCTTTTTTTTTTAAAAAATAAGTTATTCGGTTTTAGTAAGTCATAAAAAAAACATAATTTAAAGTTGCACACAGATGTATCAGAGTTTGGGTGTCATGTGATCCTGATTGAGACTACAAGTTTGAATTGAAACTCGAACAACTTTTTTTTTAAATAGCTTATGAAAAGACAGCACAGAAACCTTCTTCCTAATATTTTCTTTCTCTTGTTCGAGACACCAAACAAAATAATTAATTACCAACAATTAATTAACTAATTGATGTTTTTTTTTTATTCTTGAGTTGTCAGAAATAATTCTCAAAAATTTAGCTTGGTAACGAATTTGGATGTGAAAGAAGTGAATTTGATGGGGGCCGCCTATGAGTTTGTGTGATAACACAAACTCTCTTTGTATTTTTATTGATTCTTGTGTTGTCAGGTAACAGAAATAATTCTGCAAAATTTCAGCTTGTTAACCAGTTGGGTGTGGAAGCATTAGCGTGTACAAACTTTTTACCAGACAGACATAGTTTATATAAGCTTTCTAAAAAAAAAAAAATACACAAGAGCTAGTGTAAAAAACTCGTCAAAGAAAGTACTGTAAACGCGTAGTTTTCACATTGAGTTTCGTGTCTATTCAGTGGCGTAGCTAGGGTGGGGGAGAGGGAGGAGGGGGAGAATTTGAAAATCCCCCTGGCTCCACCTGAGGGGGCCCCCAAATGAGTGTTGTTGTTTTTTTTTACCTAAGACATTAATAATTACGCAAAAAGTAGGGGCCTCAAAAAACTAGATCGATTATCAACGTTTCTTCAACAAAGATAAGTACGTCGTTCTATGTGTCAATGTTCTATAACAAGTCTTTGGTTTTCCTGGCTGATTCAGACAACCCGCTCCATGCTCGTCCTGGGATATGGAATAAAAAGAAAATGAGCTCATTGGAACAAGATACGCCCATTTTCATCTCTCTAGCTCCGCCGCTGTTCTGACCACCCAAGTTGATGTTAAGAGTAAGAAATGACCAGCTTAAGTGTAAAATAATCAATCAATGGGTGGCCTTTTATTTTCTACAATGACAGTGATGTGTAGAGGCTTAACGTGTAATACGTAGGCCCTATGTATCCAAGGTGCAGCTATTTAGTTTCTTTAGCTAGTTTACCAAGAGGTATCGAAACCTGCAAAACAACAAGCTAGGCATTTCAGAATGGCCCAATCATTTCTGTTAACGCGGGATCCTTACATGTATAAATATTTACTTACCCAATACAGGAATCCAAACCTTTTGAATAATACAAATGACATGACAGTCATGATAGTATAAGGTTCAAGCTGCTACAGAAGAAAAGTAGGTTTACTTCAAACAACCTTCCGTCATGTCATCCGTCGTTACATAACGTATACCATAGAATTATGAGAGATATCAGTGCTTCCCAAACTGTTGACAAAGCGGTGGACAATCGCAATTAGAGTGTTTAATATTTGGATAGAAATGAAACCGCGATTCAGAAACAAAAAGTCCTATGTCATAAAAGCGAAAAACGTAAGTTCACAATTAAGGATTATATCCTTGTAAACTAGACAGAGACTAAAACAAAAAGTCCTCTTTTTTAGAGTCATCGTCCTGGGACTTTCTGAGATCAGCCTCGTGTAGTACTCCAAATCGCCTATTAGCCTATCAACATTAAGCTTCTTTGACAAGAAGAGCCACCTTTTTTTTTAACTATCTTGATGGCAGGGGCGTAGCTAGGAATTTTCCATCGTTTGGGAGCCCGGGGGGGTTTGACCTCTTCGGGGCCCCCTGCATTTTGCGTAAGAGTTAATTTTAAATGTGAAAAATCACTCAAAATTCCTCCCTCCTCCTCCACCCTAGCTACGCCACTGCTTGATGGTGATGTTCAGCTTCGCCTGGACAAGACGATGGTCGATGTAACAGTCAGCGCTGGGCATTACTCTAGAGTGCACCACATCTTTGGCATCACACTGTCTCACTACAATGTCATCCAACAAGTGCCAGTGCTTCGAGCCTGGATGCATCCATGTGGTCTTAATAAGGGGCCTTTTTTGAAAAATTGTCTTTGTTATTGCTAGTGTGACAAGATTTTTTATATGGCTTACTGATAGCTTAGAAACGTAAAAGACCTTTTTATATAGAATTTTGTTTATATAAGCTTTACCTGTCTTCAATGGGTACCTGACATTAGTTGGGGAAAAGTAAAGGCGGTTGTGCTGGCCACATGACATCCTCTCTAACCGTAGGCCACAGAATCAGATGACCTTAACATCTGCCCTATAGACCACAAGGTCTGAAAGGGGAATTTTTTTATAGCATTGAGTAGTAATGAAAATGAAAGCTTCTCTTTAAGTTTAAAAGCTAGTTTACCAAACTTAAAACGATGATGTGTGTCGAACTTTGGCTTTCTTAAATGTGTCCTCTGCCACTACAGCTAGGTCAGCGTGCCCCATTAAGTGCTATAAAATCATTAGAAGACCAAGTGTAATAAATAGATAAAAATCCTTCCACTGTGACCAATGACTTCACAGTCTACTTCCTTCCCTCACCCCCCCCCCCGTTTTAACCATTAGAGAACGACAACTCTTCAAAGCACTGACAATCCGCTGCTGTTTACGTAATTTAATAAAACGACCATTACATCACTGCGGTAAAAGAATGCCATGCATTATACACGCAATCAGTCTCTTATCTTTCCAACTTGCCTTAGCTGACATAGAAGAGAGTACCCGGTGGCATGCGGCCTTTCCTTTTGATGTGCTTAGATCTACGTTTTTTTTTTCTATTGTATTCAAGCCGCTTCAAAGCAGCGACACGACCTTCTGTAGTGTTACGAGGCAAGACTTCGCTCTCTGATAATTCTTCATTATGTCTACGAATATCGAATTCAGGTCACATTTTTATCAAGCATATTTCTTCAACTCACTCTGTCTGTCTGTCTGTCTGTCTGTCTGTCTGGTAAAAAGTTTGTACACGTTAGTTTCTCCCACACCCGATCTCGGATCAAGCTGAAAAAAAATTAAATCTTTGAATCTTTGACTATTGGTTATGCATTATTATGTTTAGTATCTCGAATGACGGAAAGAAATAGTACTTAACAGAAGTGATGGTATTAGCTGAATTAGTCCCCTTTATAGTTCGCCGCTTTAAAGTAAGATTGTAAAAAAAAAAAAAAAGGTAACTATACAAACTTCTATTTTAAGTCACCTCGCTAGCAGAGTGGTCAGTATGTTGGCTTGAGTCATGTGTTCGAAGTTAGGTCCTTCCCTTCGTTTTTTTAGAAATGTTTTGAAAGCGAATGTGGTCAAAATTCACGCAGATACCTATTTTCTAGTTTCCAAACTATTGCAGATAAGTGAAAGGATTACAGAGTATTGAGAAAGCTAAAAGTATAAAATAAAATAGCGCTAAACAAAAACAATTGGTAATACTATTTGTAATCGCACAGATGTATTGTTCTAGAATCTAGATCTATTACAAATTTAGTTGACTGATCCAAACTAATTGTCTGGTCTCCCTATTGAAAGGTAATACGAAGGCTGACTTATTAGCCAAGCTTGGCACTACGCTGGGTCCGGTGGACGAACCACAAACATTTGAACAGTCTCGGGAGATTGTCGAAGAGTGGACGAGAGAAAAATGGCAGGAAGAGTGGAAAAGAGGTAATACAGGCAGGGAAGTGTGGCAACACCTGAAAGGGCCATCAAAATCGGACGCATGGTGGCAGCTAGATAGACAGGCCCTGGTAACAATTGCTAGGTATCGGAACGGACACTGCCCAATCGGTGCCTATTTTGCTAAAGTTAAGCCGACCGTCGACTTACGCTGTCGTCACTGCCAGGAGGACATTGAAACCGTAAACCACATCCTTTATGAGTGCGAAAGCTCCATCCCAAAAATGACCCATCTGAGTGAAATAGAAACTGGTTTGTGTGGAGAGTTGGCCTTGTACGCAGACAGGGAAACTCTGAAGAGAACTGCCGCCTTCCTTGTCCGTGTTATAAGAGAATAGAGTTCTCAACACGGCGCCCAGTGGGAATCTCACGGTCTCCCTATTAACATACCAGGAGGTATCGCCCAAACAAACAAACTTCATTTCCAATTCGACCTCCCGCATTATTGAATCTCACTGATGACCGGTCACTTCATCCCCGGTCATTTCATCCACGGTCACTTAACCCCGGTCATTTCATCCCCGGTCATAGGATCCCGAATATTTTTTTTTTAGTCGTTGTGTAATTGTGCTGTTAAGACATTGCTCTTCAGCCGTCATTTCATCAAATATATATGTCTATTTAGAATACGTTTTGATATTTTCAACATGTTATTATAATTTATATAGTGTTCCTCCTACTCTCTTCATACTTCTTGAGAAATGAAAGAATTTCGATAAGTAGATATATTGTAATGCGGAGTTTGTATTTAGTTAGTTCTATTGGTTCTGTTTGTTGTAGGGATGCCAATATCAGGGCAGGTCCTAGGCCACTGCAACCTATGCGGTCGCAGTGGGCCCCGCGCTTTCATAGGCCCCGCGCTAACTCTAGATGTAATTATTTAATTGCAAAATTATTTTTTTTTTAAATTCCATGAAATCTCCTAAATCTAT
Organism: Biomphalaria straminea; assembly: GCA_021533235.1. NCBI lineage: Eukaryota > Metazoa > Mollusca > Gastropoda > Planorbidae > Biomphalaria > Biomphalaria straminea. Next base: position 4,746,890 of record JADKLZ010000687.1, read on the forward strand.
TCAAATCTCCAGAAAACTAATAAAAAATCTAATGAAAAAAAGACAAATAGATAGCAAGTTTCGTACAAAAAAAGTATACTAAATTAAGATTTTGTACTTAGTAAAGAATGAATAAAATTCAAAGTCGATTTTTTTCTCTTATACAAACTCTTAATTTTCACTTATTATCCTTTTTCCCACCCATACAAGGCCCCGCGCAATCAGTTTTGCATAGGGCCCAGCAATCGCTAGGACCGGCCCTGACCAATATTATCCTTCGCATATCACGAGATGTAATGATCAAGTCTAAGGTGTAATGGAAGTGGAGGGAAAGTAAATTCAACAGCGTGTTTCTTGGGTGTGTTTAAAAAGAGGAATGGAAACATGAGTTCGAGGCTGTCATGTAATTTGGGGAGACTATACTACTCTCCAAAACAAATCGTGACACCCCAATTAGCCAGTTTCCTGTTCTGAATCGCGCATCTATGACCCGTTCCGTTCCCTATTCACAACTCTTCAGACCAATTGTGAGTCAAGTACACAAATAGTAAAGGGAACTAAGAATTATATTTTTTTTATTTTTACATAGTAGTACTATTGTGACCCTGAACGCATTTAATGTAATGGCGGTTTTTGCTTGTAGTTTTTTGTTTGATTAGTTTGTAAACCAACTAGCCCGATCTACTATCAAGGGCAGATGTACGTACAGGGAGGGGTGAGGTACATCGATTCGTGGATCAAAAGCTAAAAAAGGATTTGGCTTGTCAATGTTTTCACTGACTTCAACTGCGATAGGTTAGGAATTAAAAGGTATGTCTCCAATATCATTCACAGGATATAATCTAGCCATAGCTTTCTACTAAATCTTGTTTGTTTGTTATTTCCTTCTAAGGAAATTTAAACGTAACACTAGCAGACAACAATGGCTTTTGTTGCGTTCGATATGCAAGCCACAGATGAGTCTGCATAACTAGAATTATGTCATATGTGCATATTTTGATATTCCTCTGCACTCGTAAGACAATGTCTTTTTTTTCTTGACAATCAACGTTTTAAAACGAGTGAATGATTGATTGAATAAACGTGACAAAAACTAAAGGCATGAGAATTTAGTGATGTTTCAAGCCACACCAATTTTTCTGAATAACATTTTCTAACGATCCTACAATTCGTTTTATTCCTTTGCGACAAAATTTACAGCTGACCTAGTTTCATTTCACTGGCCTATGAAATAGACCTACATTTCAATACTGGAGGGTTTTCCGTTCGCAGTCAAATTCAACTGCCTCTCTTAATATTCTTTCCAGGCGCCTAGAGTTAATTGTTACAGCATTAGAGTGTTCCAGGGAGAGGGGAAGAAGTCATTGGTTTTAAGTTACGGAAAAAGATTGAAATGTTGCAGAAACCCTGCTGTGACGTGATCCTATACATTATCACGAATGTAGAGACTAAGACTGGGAGGCGTAGGTGATAAATAAACCATTTCAGAGGAAACGTTCTTTGATTCAGAGTCGATTCGGAGTTGATTCAGAGTGATTCAGAGTTAATTCAGATTAATAATAGACTCGCAGTTCAATATTTATTACACCATTTTTGGCTTAAAACCTTTAGTTCTGTTAAAAAAAATAATTTGAAAAAGTGTACATTATAAAATTACAAACATATTTAACTTGAATCTTTTTTTTTTAACAAATGAAAATAAAGAAAATAAAACTTAATTCTGTATAAACACATGTCAATAATACAGGGAGTCATCTAATTTGACTTCACGCTTAGGCCGTGATGCGCAACGTAATTCGACTTGTGGGGTCATTTTAATTTCCGACACTCGTGTCGCGGGCCACATGACCAAAAAGACACAAAAAGGAATGAAATTGACTTGAAAGTTTAAGAAACCCATGGATCTAGGACTTACATTAATTAATGAGAAATTGGAAGTATATTTTTTTACGCGTCGGAAAAAAACTTCATTTCTCTACTCAGAATGTGAGCAACTTCGTAGCTTTACCACCGACTCAATTTTGACTCTGTTTTGATAAATACTCTCAAATTTCCTCTAGGCTTAACAATCTTTTTTTATTCGTGGCTCAAACCAAGAATATCGATATATTGGTTTCATAATGACGTTCAATGTTGCTGTTTAAAAAAAAAAAAAGAACAGCCACACTTTCTTTATGAAACGTTGCCTCATTATCATGGTATATTCTACATTCAGAGTCCCATTCTATAAACGCACAAATGTTAAAGATCTGGGTAGCAATCCATCAGAGAAAAAGTCAGATCCTAACATAGGGAAAGATCCATTTTTCAACTTTTTTTCTACACATTTCGCCGACGTTTAGACGGGACGGATGGAACCACGTTGCGGGCCGTATGTGATCCGCGGGCCCTATTTCGGGCATCACTGCGCGGCTAAGTTATACAATACAAGGAGGCCGCGTTAGACGTTCGGACAGATCATATCACAACATTCAACGGCATGAAATAATAGAGATGTTAGTTGGATGCTATTGGATAAAATGAGACACGTCGGCGACAAACACAGACCATATTACCGTAGAATAATCTCGCGACACGCTTCGAGAAATGTCATTGACGTGTTGTGATTTGAGATATGCACCCTCATTTGAGACATACACCCTCATTTATCACCCAACAAAAGAAAAACGTGCACACAGAAGTCTACCTCCTTCGTAAAGTGTTGTATTGCATCCACCAAGTGGGACCGATTCGCTTCGGTGAAATTGATAGATGAACAAGAGAAATAGAAAAGGTTAGCCTAGTTTTGGCTTTTGCTAAACAAACATTTCCAAACATTGCAAGTCCATGGTAGCTTTATCATTTTTTTTCATTATTATTATAGAAATGAGCTTTTTTTTATTCTCTGGCACAGGGTCGAGGTTCGTTAAAGAGAAGCAAAATTATTATTAATTCCTTCACATAGCGCTGTTGAATAATTGACCATCAAATCTAAGTTGAAAGAAGAGGTTTCCCATTACTTTGCTGCCAAAGGAATGACGGAAGAGCCTCAAAAGATAGCAGCGTTCAAGCAATGACATATCTTTGCTTTACTCCGATGTGTATGTAGATTGAAGCTTTCTGAACAAGAATCACTTAGTGTATTGTGCCCAGCATGTTTTCATGGACAGAATACTACTCAAGAGTTCTTGGAAGCAGCTTATGTAGTTCTAGATTTGGAAGAGGGCATCTCTGTGGACAAGGTCACAAACTTTAAGTCAATGAAGTGAATAGAAGCATTGTTTGACCTTTGCACTTTTCTTGTAGCTTTAGCATTAATAGACTTTTGAAGCGAAGCCACGAGCGGATTCTGGGTAGACACTATGTGGAGAAACGTGGTAACAGGACAATTAATGGGCAATTAAGTAGCAATAATATCAGTCGACAAAGAAAACTGAATCGTAAAAAAAAATATTGGAACCCTTGAACACACAGTCGGATTCTACTTTCACACATGAAGCATGCGGAAAATAATGCCTCTCTAAAGTAGGGTTTGACAGCTTCAATAAGAATCCACGAGATGAGCCCTAGTCATCTTACGACTAAAGGCGGCCAATGTAAGAAGCTCCACGAGATGAACCCTAGTCATCTTACGACTAAAGGCGGCCAATGTAAGAAGCTCCACGAGATGAACCCTAGTCGTCTTTCGACTGAAGGCGGCCAATGTAAGAAGCTCCAAGAGATGAACCCTAGCCATCTTACGACTAAAGGCGGCCAATGTAAGAAGCTCCACG
>JADKLZ010000687.1:4756528-4772090 GCA_021533235.1 Biomphalaria straminea
TTTTATATCACTTCATTATATCATTTTATATCACTTCATTATATCATAATTTTAATTGTCAAGCTGTTCTTTCAAAAAAAAAAGGATGTCTACGTTCTACTTGTGTCTATGCGTTAATCTAGGAGTGCATGTTAATTAGACATTTAAATTCTACTTGGTCATTAATTTTCCTGAGCTTGATTCATTAAGTAAGGAGTAGCACTCAATGGAATTCCTCATAGAATATAACATAGGGAATAGTAACTGTTGTGTACTAGTTTAGAAAGTAGGTTAGTTTTGTTAGTTAAATATACTGTGTGCATAGTTTTTAGCGACGGTAAAAGAAGTGACGTAGAGACACAGACTAATGACGTAATAGACTAAGAGCGAGTCAGATAGATTAGCCCACCACATAATATACGGAATAATATTAAAATGTTATGGACTAATGTGACATTGTCTTACTTAGTATTTTTTTTAGATTGTATTTTATTATTTGAAAGCTACGGTTCAATGTTTCGGTCTTCGGAATATGTATTTTGTAACCAGATTGAGTGATATCTTTGTTCAGACATTGGTTTAAGTTCCTCGTTTGTGGTGGATACTTCAAAAAAGATGCCCCTGTATTTTTATGGATTGGGAGTTGCACTTGATCACGAGCTAAAGGGTTCAGGATGAAGACGTCTTCAAATCTTTGGTTTAGGTGGTAATAAACAAACTAAACAGTAGTGAGTACCAGAGGCGTTGTGAACAAAACGTGCGCCCGGGGCAAGGTACTTTATTGGCGCCCCCCATTTACCATGAACCTATATAGGCGGCTCTGTATGTGTGTGGCGCCCCCCTGACGGTAGCGCCGGGGGGGGGGGATACCTCCCTCACTACGCCTCTGGCAGGTGGCGATCTGATTATTAATATTAAAATAATCCCATTGGATAAACTGGGTTAAGGTAAACAAATTATTTTAATTATACATTATTTTCATCTTTCTGCGGAACGTGTGTTTGTCCTCGGACCACAGTTTGAGAACCACTGACGTGATCAGACAAGTCAAGAGCATGTTGCTTCCCAGACCTCAAGTACCAGAAGTCAGCAGATCTGGGACAGTCAAATAGAATAGGAAACATTCTTTCATCTTCCCCTCCCCCCCTGCATCGAGAACACGTGACTCTGTGGGCTTTTGGGGATTGGTTCTAAACAGGGGCGGACTGGGTGTCAAAATCGGCCCGGGCATTTCTACACAATCAGGCCCATAAATTGCATATTATACTTGTCTTCAAAATCATTCTGTTTAGTTTGAGCATCGCTAACGGTACTCATGCATACAGAAAGATCTATATTTTTGATGGGAAGTATAGGCCTTATGTTGCTTTTTAATTGCTAAGTGTGTAGCCCCTAAAAGGATGACTCCTAGATCTAGTAACACTGTCTACGGATGTAGGCTATTACATTATTTCAGAAAATTAGTAAGATTACACTATATGGAGATTTTTGAACACGACACATAGAGGGCTGTTTCATAAGAGAATATTTTAAAACCTTTAAAAATTTAATACATAGTGGCATCAATGTCTTCGGTGGCCCCTTAAGGCCCGTTTGGGTACCGGCCCACCGGGCATTTGCCCGAATGCCCATGTAGCCAGTCCGCCCCTGGTTCTGAACATTCTAACAATTTTTCTACATTTTTCTTTTCAATGGCTTAGTTCTTACGATAGCTTATTCCAGTGTTTCTTAAAGTGGGGTACGGGAAAACGTTAGATGGGTACGTGTTGAACCACACTAACTATGCTGATTTGTTCAAATACCCATTTATTATTATGCTCTGTTGATACATTAAAATAGGGGGCGAAGGGTACTCAGCATTACAAAAATTATAAGAGGTGTACACACAGGTCAAAAAAGCTTGGGAAACGATGGCTTATTCTAAGTCATTGCTTAGTCATTGCACAATGTATTATTAAAAAAAAAGAAAGAAAAACATAGAAATACTTTTTAAAAATATAATAAAGCTTATACGAAGTGTCATTGTATCCATTAGTTTGGATCAGTCGAGTAATTAAATTTGTAATAAATACCAGATCACGATTTATTCGTGTGATAAATAATATTTTACCAACTGTTTTAGTAGTTTTTAGCTTTCTCAATACGCTATGATCCCATCACTTATTTGGACCAGTTGGGAAATTATAGAGGGGGTGAAAGACTATCTGGGTAGATGTTTCTGTAATTGGTTTTTAAAAGCATTTGACAAAAAAAAAAAGGAAAGACCTGGATTCAAACTCGTGACTCACGCCTCCTTAACTCTTTCTCTCCGTAATTATTTACCACTTTCTGGTGGAATCAACGTCGGTATCGTAAGTTAGGAGAGAAAGCGTTAAGCTGACGTGCTAACCACTCTGCCAGTGAGGTGCTTATAACCAGCTAAGATTGTGTAGTTGTGCATTGTTCATTAAAATTTAGAGCGGCTACCTGTTTGGGGAATAACTTAGCTTATACCACCATTTCAGTCAAGTAAAGCTTCTTTCCCTTGTTCGAAATACAAAAACAAAAAGAAAAGAATACATTACCCATTGTTTTTTAACTAATAGTTGTTTTTTTTAAATTGGATCCTATGTTGTCAGGTAAAAAAAAATAATTGCGCTAAATTTCAGCTTTATACGAGATCGGGTGTGGGAGAAATAACGTGTACAAACTTTTTTACCAGACAGTCAGAGTGAGTAGATATAAGCTTTGTAAAAAAAAAAAAAAAAAAACTGCTAATTTTGGAGTGAAAGGCAATTTTAACAGCATAACTCTGAGTCGTAGGTCAAAAATAATATCAAGTTAGGGAACCTTTTATAAAGAAATGTTACATGGAATAAACTAAACAAGACAAAGGCGTGTGTTAACTTTGTTTGTATGACATGTTTGGAATGTTTCTTCAAAGATAATCTACCTCCTAGTCCAAACCTCCCGCAGGACAATGGGAGTTGGAAGCGGACGGGGTATGAACCCGGGACCATCGAGAGCACTGAACGACAGTCCACCGCACGACCAGCCTTTCGTGTTGTTTTAAGTATCATGTTAAGAATCAATATTAGGATACAATATATGCAGTAATGCCATTATACAAATAGGGTAAAAAGAATTATCTTACTTTTTAAGACAAAATCATGGTTTGGAATCAAAGTTTAAACTTAAACCAATTGATTGAGAATAAATATAAATCTAAGGCTTTTTGCCAGACCGCATTTCTTCTAAACTAGATATTTTACACATCTTTCAAAGGGGCATTAATTTTTGATAAGCGGTGACGTTCCTTAATTATTTTTTTTTATAAAATATTTTTTAATCATGATATCTGAGAATTCGAATTATTATGCGTAAGTTATCGAACGTGGAATTATCATAGCACGAGAGTGCCAGATTTATGTAAATCTCTTAGCTTTATTTCGAGGTTTCCAAGTCTATCAGACCAGAGAAATCACATGATCAGAGTTATGCGAGCTCTTATTTGGGTCAAGATAGAAAAAGACTAATCCTATCATAACCACTACTTCTTAATCCTACCATGACCACTACTTCCTAACCCATGACCACTTCCTCTGACCTATCATCTATTGCCTTTTTAAGTCTAATAAAAGTGAAAAGGGGAAAAATGCAGCTTAATCTTTTTTCTAGGTAATGATCTATTTGCAAATTTCCATGAGGTAAATAATTGTAACGTTTTTACAAACGCTATTTGCACACATAGGGACGCGCGCACACACACACTAACATAACAATTTAATCTGCTCATTGTATGAAAATTTTATTACTGATTTGGCGCCAGTTTAAGTTTGAACGTTTGAAGACTTCTTTGAAAAGTTAACGCCCTTTATAAAAATAATAAAATTATTTGTCCTGAGGGGTTAACTTTTATGTGCATCTTACAATCATTTATGTGCATCTTAGGAGTATTTCCTGGGCATCAAGATCATCAATGAACTTATGAAAGTGGAAATTTAAATTAAGTTGATCTGATTTCTGGCTATTGCTGTTTTAAGGCTAAGCTATGAAGTGAGTAATCGATTCCATTGGATCATATAACAAGCCCAAGTTAAAAGGAAAGGATTTTCTTTTATTTCTATTGTGTTTTATTACACATTAGTTGACAGAGAAAGAATGACAGAAAAAAATAATCATTTAAATTTCAAGTACATTTTAAGATTTAGAAATGGTTGCTGTCGAGTGGCAAAGCGTTTGTCCTCTGAACTTACAGGTAACGAGTTCCAATCCTGTCCGTTGAAATCCCCTGATTGGGGCCTGGGTGTTCTAATCATTTCTAAATGATCATCCGAAAGATGTAAAACAAAATATCTCTCTGAAGATTATTTGGGTCTAACCAGTATCTGATATCAGTTGGCGAAAGCAAAGAAGGTTGGCCGTTGTGGTGATCACATGTCACCATCGTTAACTTTCAGTCGCAGAAACACATGAGCTTTTCACCATCTGCCCAACGGACTTCTCAAAATCTCAAACCAGGACTGAACTACTTGACCCCATTTAATTTATAGCACAGATAGTTTGTCATTGTAGCTAAAGACCGGCACCAACTTGCGTTAGCTGACATAGAAGAGAGCACCTAGTTGCATGCCGCCTCAGAACGAGACAGCTGTAGGTCACTGATAAAGGCCAAGGGATACACATCTCAGACCAATAGACAAATTCGCTGATGATGTCAGACGCAGACGCCGAAAAGAAAATCATATTCGACCACCGCTTATGTTTGCCCTGGATGTGGCAAAATATTTTGGTCACAGCTGGGGCTGCAAAAGTAAAGTAAAATTCCCCTTTCAGACCTTGTGTTTTATGATGATGTAAAGGTCATATGTTTCTGTGGCCTACGATTAACGAGAGTGTCATAAGGCCAGCACAACGCCCAACGGCTTTTACTTTTCCAAACTAATGTCAGGTACCCATTAGATTTGGGTGGACTCAGAGGCGTCCAAAGATCCAGAAAATAATTTAAACAGTCTTCACCATGATTCCAATCAGGGACCCTCGGATCAGAAGCCAAGCGCTTTACCGCTCATCCACCGCGCCTCCTGGTGATGCGTAGTCACACGAAATACTGCATTCCTCATTAATCTTCGGACTCAAAGACAAGCCTTATTATTACTATTATTAATATTATTATTAACTTAACTTAAGAAAGCTCATCTTTTGCTTTTTTTTTTCTCTAAGTCATGTTTATTTACAGTGAATTCCCACTCTCTTTCAGTCTGTTCCTCTTAGTGCTTACATGTTAAATATACAGGAATTCCACTTATTCTACAGTTAAATTCTTTGGAGCCTAAAATAATTTTGGCGATGCTTAGAACTGATACGTGGAACCATATGAACTGCTAATAGATTCAAGTTCAGGTAAACGTCCCACTATCTATGACGGCATGTGTTTTAGAGAGAGATCCACCAAGACTCGGCAAGATATTAATTAACAAAGGCATTTGACTCTGGGCTAAGCTCAGTGAAACTTATGGCATTTGATTAGATCACTTCGTGCAAACTTAGGGAAAACCCAAATAAAAGGAAACTAAATAAGCTTAGGAACAGGGGGAAAGGGAGGTGTGGTGGCTGAGTGGCTAGGTTTCCCAGCCCGGGATCCTGGGTTCGAATCTCAGTGAAGACTAGAATTTTTTAATTCGGGATTTTTTGGGCGCCCCTGAGTCCATCCAACTCTAGTGGGTACATGTTGGGGAAAGTAAAGGCGATTGGTCATTTAGCTAGCCACACGACTGACCGAAGAAACAGATAAGCTTAACATTAACTGCCCTATAGACGCAAGGTCTGAATGGGGAACTTACTTTTTTAGTTACTCAGAAAATCGACATGTTAAGCCGGAAAAATAAAATGTGTTTACCTAGAGCTAAGTTAGAGCAAAAAGAAATAATTTTAAAAAAGTTCTTTCAAGACTTTACTAGCATATACAAGAGAAATACTCGGCAAGACTTTACTAGCATATACAAGAGAAATACTCGGCAGGGACCGGGACCTTGTAACATCCCTAAATCCTTCCAAACCCCTTGGAATCAATGTTAAAAAAGTACATATTACATTACGAGTCTGTTTTTGGTCTTAAATGTTTCGATGGTTCTACTTCCTAGTCCAAACCTCCCGCAGGACGACAAAGGATGGCAGCGGGCAGGATATGAACCCGGGACCATCGAGACTACCGAACAGAAGTCCAGCCCGCATGGCGCACGACCAGGCTGCCTGTTATCTCTAGGCTTAATTCAAGACAGCGTCTGGTTTTAATTTATAATGCTACGAAAAGTTCTCATGTCAACAAAGTTTGACTCCACTGGTCTCATTTCCATTCACGCACGCATTCGCACCTTTCAACATTCGCACCGTTCCACATTTGCACCGCTCTAAATTGACATTACTATGTACAGCGACAGAGACTACGGGTATATAAAAAAAAAAGACTTCATCCCAATCAACTAATACCACAAACAAGACGCCATGAATTTAATGACAATGAAACTAAAATTAATAGAAACTTTCATCTCGCCTGTGCTCCCACTTCTGCGACATAAAAGAGAAGCATTCAATATCACACACACACACACATTGTCAACACACAAATAATGCCTTCCTCTTATGAAGCCTACATCGTGTAGTCTACCTAGTCTTCTTTCAAAGCGGACGATGTTAATGGTAGAAGCACAGGTCACAACGATCACAGCCTGCCCCCCAGACACAATGTGTGTGTTGGGGCACTCATTGCATAACATTTTCATATCTCAGCATTCACATTCATTGCCCCAACTGCCCATCATGCCTGCGCGGAACTGACCAATAGTAAGGGTCAATGGTAACCGTTGTTCAAATCCTGTCTCCAGGTGAGTTGGGTTTGATAGAGAAAGCTGAACCCTCCACCAACTGGCCCACAATGGAGATTGGACTACATCATATTGGATATCCATACCAAGGAGATTGGACCATGAGGCACTGAGCCCATGTTAGACCCAAGAGATTGGACCGTAGAGGAATAATTCTGCTAATTTGCTTGCTTTTGTAAGAAAGATAGATATGTGGAGGTTATCGTATTATGGTCTATTAGAAATAGAACTGCAAGTGTGACTTTATAGCAATTCATTAGGATTTTATTACACTCTTTATGGTTTGGTCAATAAAATGAAGATTTCTTAATATTCTTGTTTCATTTTATAGTTATACACATGCCAAAAGAGATTTTGTAATTCTATATTTATGTCTAACTAGTTTTTGTATACAATTGTTCCCCTTGTTGCCTAAAATAAAATGTGTAACTAGTGGATGGTTTAACGGTGGGTTAGAAGAAATAGTTTCCACATAATGAAATTGTTTTAAAACTCTACATTTTATATATGAAGATAAACTGGTGACTTGTATTTTGAGTGATTTATCTGTGTGATAATTTATTTATATATTATTTAGCCAGAGCTAATATCTGGCGAAACTATGGTTTCTGTCCACCACCAGCATGTAAAGTCTAGTTGCGGCTGTAAAAAAAAAAAATGTTTGTAAAAATGTTTTACATGTTTCGGAAATTCCTTCAGAGTTGAAGATAGTTATTTCCTAGTCCAAACCTCCCGCAGGAAAACGGGAGCGGTCAGGGTTTGAACCCGGGACCATAGGTAAATTGATACGACAGTCCAGCGTGCAAACCGCTCGACCAGGCGCTCAAGTCAAAATTGGATTACCAGGGCCATCAGGCGTCACCTAGCAAACGTTGTGGAGCGTTTTGGAGCACTGTGGGACATGTAGAGCACACTGGTCATCCACTGCACCCCAAACCAGCCCCAGTTGTCTGGACTCTGTTCTGCCACTGGATCCAGCTGGCAAGGGGCGAGAGAGTGAGGCTGATGCAGCGCAAATCTACCTCACTTTAATATATTCTTATCGCGCAAGCCACAAATTTATCCATGCGATGATATATCTATTTAATTATGTATCTATGTGATTGGTTATCAATGTGATTAATTATCTATATGATGAATTATCTATATGGTGAATTATCTATGCGGTGACCTATCTACGTCATGATTTATTATGTGGTCACTTATATATGTGGTGACATATCTACTTGCTGACTTATCCGTGTCGTTGATTAACATGCATGACTAGACTTTTTTTTTAAATAATGTCTGTATTTTAAAAGATAAAGATGTGGTGAATTATCTATGTAGTGACTTATCCAATTTCGCTATGCTATTGGGTGACAATGTAAAATATGATAAAACGTTATTCATCAAAATTTCTATCTGTTACCATGGACACCGGTTCACGAGGTTGTCATGTGACCAGCACCAAAAACAAATGTCAGGGGTTCTATTGAGTTAAATGGGCTCAAAAGCCTACTTTTAAAATCCCAATGATTCAAGTCCAGTCTCTATCAGGATTCGAACTTGGACCAACAGTTTGAAAGCCAAATGTTTTACCCCTGGCTTTTTCTTCTAATAGTTACAACAGCAAAGAAAATGTTTTACACATGGTGGCGATTTAGATAAATTGATTTGACCCTTTAAAAAAAACAGGCGGTGTCACTATATAACCGTGCGTTACTCTGGGTTTTGAAAACTGAAATACATCAAAGTTATAGGAAAAGACATTACCAGATAAAACATTATTAATACATAATTTCGAATCTAGATATAGACTACGTCAATATAAATCTAAATACTTTGTGGATTATTTTATTTAGTTCCAGTATTGCCATTTAAAGACCCCCCCCCCATAATCACCTCTAACGCCAATGTAAAGTCTATATGCATAGAACAAGTAGCTTCAGGCAGCAACTAAACCACAGCCTAGTCAAGTGTTATAAATAGATCAACGCATATAGTACGCACTGACCTACATATAGAAGTAAAGATCTAGATGGACTGGATTGGATTACATTTTGTAACTCTAATGTTAAAAAATTATTTATTTCAAAGACAAATGAGATGTAATTTAAGCTTTGTTTTCGTCAATGTTTTGCTATTGTGTCAATTCAATGATTATAATTACGCAATCCTAATTAATATAGATTTAGATTGTAAAAGCTCAAGATCTGCATAGATCTTAGAAAACCGTCAATGCCCATGTTAAACTATTTTTAATTTTATTCTTAAGAAGAAAATGTTGGAGGCAAAAGTCTACTTATGAAATGGGAAACAAAACTAGATCTACACAATGCAACGGCGACACTTTCAATTCATGCACTACACACGATTCCTGCATAAGCCCGACACACTTAGATACCATTCTTAATTCTAGAATAAAACCATTTCCCTGCGCCTCGCGTTACAACAGTGTGTGATCTGTGCACTTAAAGAACTTCTACTTTCTTAGTCTTAGACCGAGAATCTTTGCACTACAGAACAAGGCTAAACAAGGTAACAAAGGAGAAAGGCCAGATAGACTCCAGTCTCAGAGTCTAAGAGCACCATCACCACTAACACTATTAAATAACAAAAACATAAAACCAAATCTAGACTTTAGTTTTTATTCTACACCTATGTTCCTTACCTTATTAAGAATCCATGCACCTATTCCGTACTCTGAATGAAAATAAATCCTGCGAATGCAAATAGTTTCACGAATAAAATATGGAATGCAGGAGAAATTAGACGATCAACGTAATGTTTAAAATAGCAGGTTAACTCCTGCAAGCAGTGAAGTGTATTTTTAAACTCCCCTCGTGGAAACTGAAAATATAGGTTTCAAGGCCAAAGAATTCTCCTCTTTCTCCCGTTTATTTTTATTCACATTGAAGCCAGTCAGTGATCTCCCCTTACAAGCAGAGCGCGATTGCGTATGACACATGACGCGTCTTTGCAGACGATCTTGTGTCCCACTAGGAAGATAGCAGTTTTTTTTATGTTTTTTATGGGTTTTTTTATGTAATAACGAGTGAGAGGGATACAAACGGCGAGAGAGAGAGAGAGAGAGTGCGGAATAGAGTCGGAAGAGAAATCTAGATGTACTAGCAACTGCACTAATATGCTTGCTATAGAGTTGCAGACCAAGAAGTGTCTAGTTTGACTAAAATAGTATCTTATGTTATATATTTAAAAACAAAATGAAGATGACGTCCTTCACATATCATGTGTCAATCTAGTCATGCAGAAAGGGGCACTTTACGAATTAGTTCTCTTGCGACTTGGTTGGTCATTATGTAAATTAGAAACAGTAGAGGGCTACCTAAGACCTTCCTTTACGGAACAGTACCAGGAAAAAGAAGAAGAGACAGACAGATAAAGCGATGGGAGAACAACATACAAAAAATGGACGGGCATGCCATTCTAACGAAGGTTAGGGACAGAGAAATGGAGAATGACGGTCGACGAATCTTGCTTGGTGCCCCAACGGTCCAACAGACTAAGGTAAAGGTAAAGGTACAAGTTAAAGAAACAGAAGTGGGCCTAAGACTGTTCCTTGGGGTAAAAATCTTTTTTGATTTGGGGCCATTTTTTTTTATGTATCACAAAATGTCTCATTTGTAAGAACCTTTTGTTGAAAAAAAAGTATCATAGAAAAATAATGTGTTAAAAGGACGTTCATATTTCACCCATTTGCTTATACGAGAGCATGAAAGCTTAGTCTTGTTACAGAATTTTATTTAGTCCTGCAAAGGGCACGTATCCCGTGCGGGGGGATACATGGATAACAAAAGTAGTCTTTTTTTGGTGAGTTAAAAAGTGGTCGATGTAACAGAGGTGCCCCACGGAAACGCTTTAAAGACCAGCTTAGGCGGCAACTTGCTTTAACTGACATAGAAGAGAGCGCCTGGTAGCGGCTTCAAAACGAGACAAAATGGAGGTCATTCAGAAAGGCCGCGGGATGCACATTTAAGACCGAAGGAAATCCGCTGCTGAGGACAGATGTAAACGACGAAAAGAAAATCCAAATCAACCACTGGCGGACAATGGTTACGCCGGCATTAGGTCTGGCAAAATATGTAGGTCGCAGCTGGGGCTTTAGACAGGCAGCGATTGTATCTAAAAGTAAAGCTAGAAAGAGAGGCTGGGGGGGGGGCGTCAATAGGTTTCAGCTTTTCCCATGCAGGTTTGTATCTCACAATTAGCTCGCGCGCTTAAAAACAGCTCGCGCATGGGGCACCCTCGTTGGCTGGGTGGCCCCTGACTCAGACACCACTTGGTCTCATTATTGCCATCGCCCACACAACGCATTTTTTTTTAAAGCGTCCCGCATGCCCTCTTCCCCCTCCCCCTCTTTTCCGCTATAACATGTTCACAAAGAGTCATCAGTGTCTCCCCCCTCCTTTTCCTCTTCCAGACGCCGCGTGCTGAAATCTTACCGGTACAAACTAGAAATGATCAGTTCCCGAAACAAACTGACGTGAGTTATCAGAGCCTGCCAGTGCGTTACGTTCACGTCTGATTATCTATCTTACAATCTATTTAAACCTTTCAACAAAAACATGCAACGTTTTTGTTTTGTTTTTCTTTAACAATTCCTCTATTCTGGTTACATATTCCTTGGCGTCATTTAGCAAAACCTGGAAACAAATGGAACCTGGAGACGGATCTCGAAAATGTCTCTAACGATTTTCCTAGAAATGAGACAGTTGATGAATATCTAGCTAGTTTACCACACTGCCCACTGGGAAATCTCTAGTTTGGCCCTTATAATTTCTCAAGGTAGAACAAAGATTGTACTTGAATGAATTGGTAGTATAATCTGAATTAATCCCCTATATAGTTCACCGCTTTAAACAAGGTTTGTAACAAACAATAGATAATTATACACTCTTCTATTTTCAGTCACCTCTACTAGCAGAGTGGTTAGTGTGTTGGCTTGAGAAGGCTTGAGACATGAGTTCGAATTTAGATCTTTCTCACCACCAACCCCCAAGGTTTTTATAAATGCTTTTAAAAAGCGAATACGGTAAAAATCCAGCCAGATATCTCTTTCTTTCTACTCGGCCCCCATACTTGTTGTTGGCAGCATAAATAGCTGATGTTTGGATCCATGAAATTGTGGGCAGTATTGAACCATCGATGTTTCGGTCAAAAATGTGTAGGCAGTATTGCAGTAGCGATGTTTGGGTCCAAGAAGTTATGGGCGGTATGGCTGCATCGATGTTTGGGTCCAAGAAGTTGTAGGCGGTATGGTAGCATCGATGTTTGGGTCCAAGAAGTTGTAGTCAGCATTGAAGCAGCGATGTCTTAGCCTAAGAAATTGTGGACGACACTTAAGAAGTGATGTTTAGCCACAGACGTCATAGACGACATTAAGTCAGCCTCGTTTAGCACAAGAAGCGGTGAAAAAACCTTATAGCAGCAATGTTTGGGCGAGTCTCTCCAACTGTCCCCATGTCCAGGCCTGGATTAATCATTAGGCAAACAAGGCACGTGCCTAGGGAACCAAGCGTTTGGGGGGCACCACAAGTCCGCAAGAAAAATGTGTATATTGTCCCGGTAGCCGCGCGAAATCGACATGACATTTAGCAAACGCAAATTTAATATTGAATCGCACATTATTTAACCTTGGTCCCACAACATGGGGGTAAAATATCCCCATCCAATTTTTTACTATTTTTCTTCCAGGCATTTATTGCTATTTTTTACTTTTATACGAGATGTTTGTGCTACGTAACGCACTAATGCCTAGCGACCAATTCACTTCCGTTTTGGTCTGCTAATGAAAAAAATTGTGAATAGTACTAATTGGTCGATGTGACATTAAATCGCTGTACATTTCATTACATTTGCATAGCATTTGGGTTTAAATGTTTTACAAGTTTGGCTGATAAAAATGGGTTCAGTGACTGGAAAAAATAACATTCAAGTTGATAATCATGAACAAAGCGCTACTCATAAAGATTGCATGTTAATATACCTAACTCGTCGACAAGGCTCGGGTCTACTACAAAAGCTAGAAGAGCAAATTAATGAGGAGTACAGTTACTGGGAACACATTTTGAGGCGAGCAGTAGCGGTTATTTGTGCAATAGCTGAGCGTGGTCTGGCTTTTAGAGGGACAAAAAGAAAAATGTGGATCTTTACAAAATAGAAATTATCTAGGGTTGCTGGAGTTGGTCAGTCAGTTTTATCCTTTTTTAACATCACACATTGGAAATATAGAAATTCTGGAAATCCTTCTTATTTATCCAAATCTATATGTGAAGAACTTATTGAAATTATGTCCCAAAAAGTTCACAACATAATTTTAAAGGAAGTAAAGGCTTCCGGTTATTTCAGCTTGTCAGTAGACTCAACACCACATGTTTCACATACCGGTATAGAACAGTTAAGCGTTGTTCTTCGATATGAGTTAGATTGAGAGCCCATTGAGCGCTTTTTGACTTTCTTGGAGCTGCAAAGTCACACAGGTGAAAATATGGCTAAGCAAGTGTTGCAGTACTTACGTGAAGTTTGCAATATTGATTTTTCGAAATGCAGAGGTCTGTCATACGACAATGCTGCTAATATGTCTGGGTGCTACAAGGGCATGCAGAAAAGAATTCTAGAGGAAAATGAGTATGCTATATACATACCCTGTGCTGCCCATTCACTAAATCTGGTAGGCAGAAGTGCCGTTGACTCTTGATTAGAGGCAGTGCAACTGATCTATACTTTTTTCTCAGCTTCAACCAACAGATGGAAGATTCTGAAAGGATGCCTTTTGAATGAAACGCCTGTAAAGCCCCTTTCCAAAACCAGATAGGAGGCAAATGCTGTTGCAACTGAAGCTATTGTAAAGTCTCATACTCAGATTATAAAAGCGTTAGAATGTTTACAAGAAGACCAGTCACAGAAGGGGGACACCAGAAGAGAAGCAGAAAACATTGCAAAGAGAATCCAAGAATTAGAATTTGCTTTCATGCTTGTCTTTCGGGAAGAAGTGTTACATTTTCATAGGGTCAGTCAAGCTCTACAAAATGAGCATGTGAATTTGAAAACGTGTTCTGATTTGTATTCCTCACTAGCAGATCACTTGCATGAATCTAGGAATGAATTTGAAAGATTTGAAGAAGCTGCAAAAGAACAAACACCAGGTGTGGAATATAAGGCAACTTTGACCCGTAATCGTAAAGGAAAGACAGTGGTCATTGATGGTAATGCGCCTGAGGTCCTACTGAATGCCAGAGACAAATTTCGTGCATCTACTTTCTACGCGATTGTTGACAAACTTGAGACAGAGATGAGTAGACGAGCGCATGTTTATAATGATATAATAGTTCGATTTTCTTGTTTGGTTGATGTACCACAAACATTGCAGTGTTGTGAAGCACTAATTAATGCTTATCCTGAAGATCTGAACAATAATTTATATACTGAACTACAACAGTTCCACTCATATATTCGACACAAGTTTCGTGAATTAAAATTTGAAAACAACACGTTCAGTCATGCAGAACTCTACAAAGTAATAGTTAGAGACAACATCGAGTGTGCTTTTCCAAATGCGCATATTTTTAACATTAATGGTCACGAACTGTTCAACTGACCGCTCTTTTTCTCAGTTGAAAAGTACAAAAAATCCAAGTAGATCAACAATGAAACAGGAAAGGCTTGATTCCTTGTCTCTGCTGATGATTGAGGCAGACTTGTTGTGCAAAATTAACTTTGATGATGTGCTCAAAAACTTTACCAAACGTAAATCTAGAAAAAAGAACTTTAGAATGTAAATGTGTGCTCTCTCTGACTTTCTCAGTTATTATCGCCACGTTGAAAAAAATTGTGTGGATGCTGTTGAAATAAAGGATTTTGTGTGATTTATTAAATTTTCTATGTTTAAAATGTATTTCATAATAAAATTTTATTTTTGATAAAAAGATAAAACGCTTACAAAAGAAAAGAAAATTTAAAAAGAAGAAAATAAAAATACAAAAAAAAAAAGAAAAGAATAAATGTAAAAAAGAAAATACGCCTAAAAATCCTATAATACAGAAATACGTAATTGTAGGTTCTATATGAGTGACGGTAGTACAAACATAATCTGTTAATAATCGTTTTTCTTTATTAGTTTTTTTGCATAATATTGAACATACCAGCTGTCAGTGGAGGATAGGGGGTCCAGGCAGAAGGGGGCACCCATGTGGGTTGTGCCTAGGGCACCAAATTGGCTTAATCCGGCCCTGCCCATGTCTTGCCCATCTGCTTGGCTTCTGTTTCCAGATCGCGGCGCCATGTGTTCCTGGGCCGTCCTCTATTCCTCTTTCCTTGGGGGTTCCAGGTTAGGGCTTGCCTTGTTATGTTGGATGCTGGCTTGCGCAGGGTGTGACCTATCCATCTCCAGCGTCTCTGAAGGATATCTATTTCAATGTGCTGCTGTTTTGTTCTTTGCCACAGTTCCTCATTCGAGATCTTGTCTGGCCAGCGGATCATAAGAATCTTCCTCAGGCAGGTGTTGATGAATACTTGGATTTTTTTGATGGTGGTGACGGTGGTTCTCCAGGTCTCTGCTCCATAAAGTAGTATCGGCTTAACAATGTTGTTAAATAGCCTTATCTTGGTGGTGGTGCTTAATTCCCTAGATCCCCAGGTGTTCTTCAGCTGATGGAAGGCTGCTCGAGCTTTACCAATGCGGGTTTTGACATCTGCATCTGTTCCGCCATGGTGATCTA
>JADKLZ010000687.1:4829901-4841082 GCA_021533235.1 Biomphalaria straminea
ACAGATGTCCAACCTGTGACAACAGCGCCTGGTGATCACAGATGTCCTACCCGTGACAACAGCGCCTGGTGATCACAGATGTCCAACGTGTGACCGCAGCTGTGTATCAAGGATTGGCCTCTTAGTCTCATGAGAAATGGCAAAGGGAAAGGATAGTCTCTGTAGACGCCACAGACAGACAGACTGACTTATATCCAAATACATATACAAAGTTTTTTTAAGAAAACAATGAATCATCGATGACATAGCATTAAAATTAATGAAATAAAAATAAAAGTATTAGAATGTCCCAGAGCCAATTTCTTTAATTTGCGGTATTTATTTTTCGTTGAAAATCTGTCATAAAGTAATATTATAGAAACGAAGTAAGTGTGGTTGTGATTGTTTGCATAACAATAAAATAAATCATTAAGAAAAAACTTTAAAAAAAAAAAATGATGTGCAATTACCTTTTCATTAAAAACCTACAAAAGATGATTAGAGTCTCCATTTAGTGCCGTATCAATGCTCAATACAATAAAGTAACAAAGAGTTTAGAGTAACTGAGTTTCACGACGCAATAAGTCAGAGAGCTTTACCTATAAGCTGAGATCTAGTTGATTTGTCCAGCTAAAGTTAAACAAAAGACTTGATTACATAAACAAACAGAGTTGCGTTCTCTTTCATTAGACGAGCAGGGAAAAAAAACGAAATGCGGAAGTTTCATGTATCTCCTGTTAGAAAAAAAATATGCCGAAAGACATAAATATTTTTTTATCAAAATGTCCAATAGTTAGGACAAGAATAACATTTATTTCTAGATCCTGCTGTAGATGTTAGTTTCATTTTAAATAAGATATAATTCAAACTACGAGCAGTGTACGCTAATGGAATGGACCCCATTCACCAATCGTAAACACACATTTGCGTGAAAATATTGATATAACAACAACAAAAAACACTATTGCTACATCATAAACTAAATCGTAATTTGTATAGAAGAGATAGAGAATCACGTGGCTTAATGTTGTTTGTTTACGATTGGTGAATGAGGTCCATTTAAAGTCGATTTTTGTTCTCTCCTAAAATCCTACTAGAGCATATTTTTAATTCTGTATGGACTTCATTCATCATAACGCAGCCAACAGTCTGCACGAAATTCATTTTCAGTTCCGGATTTTTTAAACAAAGCTTATATCAACTCACTCTGTCTGTCTGTCTGTCTGGGTGGAGTCTTGTACACGTTATGTTCTCACACTTCCTAGATTAGAGATTTTTCTCGGCCCTGCTTAACAGTAGCCTACATCTGACAAAACAACACACCTAATGATCAGCAAATCTGACAAAACAACACACCTAATAAACAATAAATTTAACTAAACAACACATGTTATAAAAAATAAATACGACTAAACAACACATCTTATAAACAACAAATCTGACTAAACAACACATCTACTGAATAACACACGTCCAAACAACACTTTTGGCTAGACAATACATTTACTAAACACACCTGGACAAACAACACACACTGAGCTAAACAGCACATCTACTGAACAGCAAAAACACCTGTTAAACAAATGTACAATATACATGTTTTGATAGGACAACAGTTGTTTTTTTTCCTTTAGTTTTCCAGAACAACAATACTGACACTACTAACACTACCGACTTCTAATACTACTGACAATAATACATTCTCAAAGCCACGAATGCATCAAAGTTCACATAATTACATCAGATAGTCTCATATCTCAGTTTAGAACCACGGGACGATGTTGTCTATCTCAAAAACACAAAAAAAGTCACCGGAAGTCAAACCGCTGAACTTGACCCCTGAACTTTCACATATCCATTAGATAGTTTTTAAAAACTGACGCTTAGAAATATTTTGCGCGCCGTCTTATGAATTTATTTACTGGGCTGACATAATTGGTGTGAAACTCTATATTTATTCATAATACTTATACCATGTAATGAATGTATTAATACACGGTATAAAATGCTGCCTGCATAGACATAAATAAATATAGACCGGAAACAGGAAGTAACTTTATGTAACTTGAAAAATGTATATCTATTGAATTCGGATTTCCGAAATCTGACAAGTTGCACGATCTTTAATTTTAGAGATTAAACAAAACTACACTAAGAGATAAAAAAAAAAACAATATTGTAATACTTATATAGGTTATGGCGGAAATAGATATGAATACTTAACTTTTATACTGCTCATGCTGTATAGTAGAGTACACAAAATTGCAAGTCACAAATTTTCCCTTCATAAAGCCCTCTTATTGGCCAGTCTATATTTATTTATGTCTATGGCTGCCTGTTTTAATCTATCACTCATTAGTTATAAAGAACAAAGTAATCGCTCTTACAAAAAGTAATCCACTTAATAAAGCAGGAATTTTTTTGTTTTTTCAAAGTACTTTTGATATTTTACGTGTTAAAAAAAACTTTAACTCTTTCTCTCCTTATTGACGATAGCATCGTTGATTGAAACTCATTAAATTAATGTTTGATTTTATAAACTTTACTTTGTCTTATATAAAAGGAGCCTGCATTCCCCTTTAACTCTATACCAAATAAAACATTTTCTGATAACCAACGAAAACGTTATAGAAGTCTAATCATAACAGGGGAGTGAACAATAGTAATAAGCAAAATGAAAAAGTCCTTCAGAATGTGGAAAAATAATTACGGAGAGAAAGAGTTAACGAACTATTAACTTTGGCAAACTGAGCCGGTTAGTTGATGTTTGCAATACACAACTGCATCTTTACTACGTAGGCTAAATTAACCCCTTTATTATTAAAACTGGAAAAGACATCCTTGTGTTTTCAAACTAGAACTTGATCTAGCTGAAGATGGGACTAGCAAGCTTTGTAGACATAGAGATCTAGTAGACAACAACAAATATCTCCCCAGACATTTTTGTTTTACTTATCTTTTACTAGATCTAATATATACTGGAATCGATTAGATGACTTCTTGTCTATTAGGTAAAAAAAAAGATCTAGTATATACTGGAATCGATTAGATGACTTCTTGTCTATTAGGTATAGCTTTAAAAAAAGATCTATAATATACTGGAATCGATTAGATGACTTCTTGTCTATTAGGTATAGCTTTTAAAAAAAAAGATAACTCTTTTGTCTTTTTGGTTTAAATCGTTTGCAAGCGAAGGGTGGGAAGTGAAAGGTAGCTCAGGAGAGAGGTACAAGGCGAGCGACTTCCGCGTACCGATGTCAGCCGTCAGTTGACATTTGACATACGTCTGACATTTATCAACTTGATAAAGTACAAGCATGTTGATACTCTTCTGCTTCCGGTTCAAGTTTTTTTTATATACGTCTTTAATGGGAAAAAAAAAAGAAATATTTAAATTAAAAAAATCACTGACCAAATGCCAGACCTAATCGCACGTAGATCAAACTATCACTTAGTCTCGTTGACCTAAACTCACTTAATCACATATATTTCTCACATCGATAAATGATACTTTGGTCTAACTTGGTTTTAACGCTCAACTTAAGTCACCGCCAAGCAACTAGTTTCTTCTGAAAAGAGCGGACACAATGTTTCCAACACAGAGGTGCTGGATTTAGGTATATAAATCCTTTCGCCGATCTATCGGTGATTAGACCTATCGGTGACAGTGGCGTAGCTAGGGTGGGGGAGGAGGGGGAGAATTAGAAAATCCCCGCTGGCCCCACCTGAGGGGGGCCACCAAAGGAGTGATTGTTAGATTAAAGTTTAATATTACGCAAAATGTAGAGGTCGATTCCCGGACCCACAAACGATGGAAAATTCTTAGCTACGCCCCTGATCGGTGATCTAGATCTATCGGTGATTTGCCCATTCTCTTTTCGTGCCATTTTATCAATGCATTTTTTTTTCGATTAATTTTATAAATATAAAGAAAAAGAAGTTATACCCTGTACAGGTGGCCATGGGCGCCCGCAGGATTTTTTTCAGGGGGGTGCAAGATGCCATCTACGGTTCAATATTAAAAAAAGGACCCGCCCCCCTTTTTTTATTTCCATATACGATTATAAGTGAACTGTAAATACGGTCGATCTAACAAAAATTATTAACAACGAATTGCAATTAACATCTTCCAAACAAATCGTCTCAAAATTGTGACTGGGTTCTTATTACTCAGTCCATCGTGTCTCACACTAAAAGGTAAAAATAAAACTTGCGGAAAATAGAAAGTCTTCTCGATGACATCAACAGCTTTACAAACATCTGAAAAGTCATTCGAGTTATTGATAACAAGTTTAAATCTGTGAGACTCGTACAGACAAAGGCTGCTTTAGGATATTTTTCACTAATCCTTGCCTGAAAACAGCTCTGAAAGCTAGCCATCATGGGGCAGCAGAGTCTTGGCCGAGAAGTTTGTTCATGTCTAGGTGGTGTATAGTGTATTCAATGACGATGACGTTTGACACAGACAAAACGAACAACAGAAATAAACCAGTAAAGTTTTCTCAAATATAATCGTCATCAACAAACGATAAGTGTCTACGATGCTGCTGCTCGTATTTTTTTGGTTTCTTGCTGCTGCCAGTGCTCCGTTAAATTAAATCGACGTTTTGACTTGGACGATGGCCTGTGGTGGTAGTATATCTTTCTACCCACACAAGTCTGCTCTGCAAGGGCCTTTATCTTTAGCTGCAAAGATAGTGTCATATCCGACTATATTTGAAGACTGAGTCAACAAAAAAGCTAGCTGTAGCATTCATACTCTTCCGACCTACTTGACTACTGCAACGCCGTACTAGCAGGTATACCTGATGACAAAATTGTCAAGCTGCAGCGAATTCAGAACAACGCTATCGAAAAACAAGACGAGATTTTGCTTTGGCTCTCTTGCGCTCACTCCATTGACTTTCTGTGAAAGTACGAGTTTACTACAAGTTGTCCACTTTTTGTCACCAGTGCATCTACAATAAAGAAATGCCCTTGTACCTTAGTGAACTGATTACTCCATAGGTCCCTCAGAGAACACTGCGTTCCATGGACACAACGCTTCTAGTGATGCCACGTTTTTCTATCAAAAGTAACTGTTAGGGGGCGTTTTCAGTAAACAGACCAAAGGTAGGGAACTCACAGACAACAAGCTACAATTTTTGATTAGTTTGTCATTTTTATGTTTGTAATGTTATCACAGCGCATTGAGCCAACATCATGTTTTTTAAAAGCGTTTTTAAATTAAATTATTATTATTAAGAGCTTTCTTATATACTCTGCAATCGTAAACTGATGGAGGTGTTTAACCGGCTATCTTATCGAGCACTAAAACCGACTTCAACTCCACAAGACGTAAATACATTTACCATTATGACTGCACTCTTCATTCTTGCTCAAAGAAACTTTCACATTTATCATATCGAAAGAAATCAAGGATTTCTTCTCCAAGAAAAGAAAAAAGATTTTTTTCCCATTCTAGGCCGTCACTAAATATAGGCCCTAATAATACAATATTATTTGCAAGTGAAAACAAAACGTCACGACTTAGCGCTACAGAATATTTCACACTTTTTATAGTACAAATAATAGCAAGCCTATAATAAAGCGTACATGGTCGGCAATCAACACCTGATTAGCATATTCTAGTTTATTGCACTAATAGTTTTATCCTTACAGCTTTACTTCAGTGGAAACACAACTTCTTATTTCCTACTTCTATGAAATTAATTTTAAAAAAAATGGCTAAAATTTGGCTACTCGGAATCCAGGGGGGTGCAAGTGCACCCTCTTGCACCCCCCTGCGGGCGCCCATGCAGGTGGCCCACGGTGAAAAGTTCACACATCTTTCAACTAATGTTCGAATCCTGGTAAAGACTGGGATTTTTAATTTCGGGATCTTTGGGCACCTCTGAGTCCACCCAGCTTAGCTTAATGGGTAAAGGCAATTGATCGTTGTGCTGTCCACATGGCACCCTCGTTAACCGTGGGCCACAGAAACAGATGACCTTTATATCATCTGCCCCATAGATATCAAGGTCTGAAAGGGCGACTTAAACTAATGAGTCCAGGTTGCTAAATAATGAAATGCATATGTTATGTATTGTCAAGCGATAGATGCAATGAATTTACTGCCATTTTAAAAAGTTCATTTCTCGTTCAATTTTCACATATATTTTTGAAACAATTATCTTGAAATAGTTTTGTTTTGTGTACATTCAATGTTTCCAATTAAGCTAAATTGAATATTTCTTACTTTTCTAAAATATGATTTTTTTTTTTCAGTAATTAGTCCTGAGAAAAATCGATTCAGAAGCTCTATGATTATACTTGATCCTCCAAGTGACCTTGACATAGTTTTAAAGCCAACAGACAACCAAACAACGCCACTTCCGGCTTACGTAAACTCGCCTTCTCTCCACGCTTCCAAAACAGGTCTTGTTGATTTGACAGACAATGCACATCAGGGCCTACACGTAAACCAGAATATAGCTTCGTTTCTCACTTTAGACCCACCGGACGATGTTGTCTTCTTCAAAAACACTAAAAAGTCACCGGAAGTCAAGCCGCTGAACTTGACCCCTGAACTTTCATTGACCTCCATTTCAGTCCAGCCTGACATGAGAACGCCTGACGTCAGCCTGGGTCAAGGCTTTCAGTTCCGTCTGCACAGCTACGCGGAGCCCCGCTCCAGGAAGCTGCCCAGCAGTGACCTCAGCGATTTCAGCAGCGATTCGTACAGCATGATGAGCAGTACTGCCAGCGACGCCAGTGACGGCATCGACGAGAACAGACGACCTGAAAGCGAGGTGGCGGAGAGGCAGTTGACCAGCACTTGCGGATGTAGCGATAGTTTTTTGGACAAGTGCAACGACGGGCATTTTTGCCTTAAAGAGCAGCTCTCGAGCGTGCGGGAGGCGCCCACCTCTTTCGCAGC
This sequence comes from Biomphalaria straminea, assembly GCA_021533235.1. Classification (NCBI taxonomy): domain Eukaryota; kingdom Metazoa; phylum Mollusca; class Gastropoda; family Planorbidae; genus Biomphalaria; species Biomphalaria straminea. Next base: position 4,836,800 of record JADKLZ010000687.1, read on the forward strand.
TCATGCTTTCTCTGAATTCCGTGATGACGCCTTCGACTCAACGATTTTCAGCATTCGTTCCTTAAACAACCCCAACAGCTTTCTACGAGTCTCCTACCCGCCACCGCCTATCCACTCCTACGACAACTCAAAGCTGACCCTCTGCAACAAGAAACAGCGCGCTGCCTCAGTCAGCAATTATTTCGAGGACTGCTCGAAAAACGATCGTCCGGCCTACAATAAAAGCTTTTCTGTGGACTGCAGATCTCGCCACAACGACGCTCTAGCACCAGAGGGGCTCAGGCCAAAGCCCAGCCACCACCTGAGTAATTCTTCCTTCAATGATCTGTCATCTAATTACCTTTCATCAGCCAGCCTTACCTCACCTGCGACCTCCATGACCTGTATTAACATACCTTTAGGGTAACTGACCCTCCAGCTGTATTGGCTGCATGCACAGCTCAAGTTGATCTAATTCTCAGCTTATAATTATTGTTTTACTTAGTCACAATGCCTTTCCTCTCGTTGCATTCAAAAGCCCCAAGTTTAAAAAGTGGAAAGGACCCTCCAGCCTTGAACTTGGCCTCGATGTTAAGTGGAAAGGACACCCCAGCCTTGACCTTGTCCTCGATGTAAACGAAAGGGTCTGTCTAATACAGAGTTCTACAGTCGCATGAAAAAAATTGCTTTACGAGATGAACCGTGGTGGTTCTGAAGGATGTTATCAAAAAGAAGAACTCAACTAGCCTGAGTGAATTATTTGTTTCAATACATGTATTTATAAACTTTGTTACAACAGCCTTGAAGACCTTGCCGAGTTTATTAGAATAAAAAGCTCATTCTTTTCATCATTTTGTTCACCCTAATATTGTTTAGTTACTGATAATTCTACTTTCAGACAATTGTTACGCAGTGACTTTCTTTGTTGTTTTCATCATTTATATAATTATCATATACCAAAAGGAAGGTCGGTTTGATCTCAGCATAAATTAATGTAGCCCTACTGTTTCAGCAAGGCAAAGATAGTCAATCTAGATATTTGCATTTCCTAACAGATTTTAGCGCAATGGCACAGCTATGGATTTGGGGGCCTGGGGGATTGGTCTCTTTAGGAGCCCTGCATTTTGATATTGGACATCATTAATTGAGATAATAGTGTAATAATTAATGAAAAAAAAAATTTTTTTGGACACTTATTTGCCCCGCCTCTCAAATGGAAGCCGGGGGGGGGAGATTTTCAAATTTTGACACCCCATCCTAGCTACGCCACTGTTTGAATGACAGCATTTACATTTTGACAACATATTGTTTAAGTATTGTTTTTTTTTTATCACATAGAGAACTGAAACGTGTTCTTTCTATGGAAGTTTTATTGAAACTCGTGAGATTTTAGTTTGCAATATCATTTGCTGAATACTGTTATTTGACTTGATTTGACGACGATGACATTAAAATATGGGATTTTACTCATGTTTGTATATTGATTCATTGACTTGTTACCAACAGCAACCTCAAGATTACGCATGAGTGAGAGGACGTATTTGTTTCAATCTACACGTCATTTGTCACCCTTGACCTACCTTGTGATATTTTTTATGGTCTCCTTGACCTGCCCTTTAATGTCTAAGTCAACATGACCTACCATGTCCATTGTCATTGTCACTGTGGTGGGTCATGGTCACCAAATCCCTGCCATGTGATATGTCAAGGTCAACTTGATCTACCATGTCCATCGTCATTGTCACTGTGGTGTATCATGGTTACCAAAGCCCTACCATGTGATATGTCAAGGTCAACTTGATATACCATGTCCTTTGTCATTGTGACCTAATATGTGATGTCAAGGTCACCACAGCCCTACCGTGTCATGTCAACTTGACCTAACAGGTCATTTACCGTCACCATGATGACCTATGGCATGATATATCATGGTCATCACTGTCCTGGTCACCACTGTTCTGGTCACCACTGCCCTGCCATGTGATATGTGTAATGTGAATATTATTGATATTAGTTGTTTGTTTGTTTGTTTTTTCATTTGACTTCTTGACCCCATATCCCCCAAACCATCACTATTTTTTTTATTCTACTATCGCTGTTTTTTTTTTGTTTTTTTTAAATTAAAACACATGTACATGAATTGCCATGTGTAGACATTGAGGCAAGATTATACTGATGTAATATAGAATTTCTCGTGTTGTGAATGATGTTTGCTGGTCACAAATGAGTTACATGGTTTGCTGCCACTTCCGTTTCCGTCTGACATGCGCACAATGATAAATGCGCTCTTTAAATTGATGTTTATTATTTATTGCCCTGTTGGTTTATGATACTATGTCAGGTAGACAAATACATTAATTTATTACCTTACACAAATCGTTCATTGTTTTTTTCGTTATACTGTTCTTATAACATGCATAATATAATTCAACCTGCACGATCCAATTCGACATGCATTTCTCAACCAAGATTTAGTTTATAAAACCAAGGCCTGATATACAATAGTGCAAGACTGTGAATAGTGTCTCACCCTTAAAACCCAGATGACAGTTTCTTACATGAGTACATTAATTAAGCCAAACAAGTAATAACAAATGGACTATTGTACATTGCTTAACAACATACATTGATTAACACATTTTTAATGAGATGATATGAACACTGGTTTATAATTAGTAATCAACGGAGGCGAATAATCGCTAAAAAAACTTAATTATGTGTTTGGATGACGATACATTGATAAAAGCACTCGCATGATGTGAATGTGTACCTTGGTCACGAAACTAAAGTACACTACATGCCACTACAATGCCACCGATCAATTACGCCGTTACATAGCATTCATAACAACTTAATACTCTGGTCTATCCCCCGAGCAAGCTTGACTCTAAAGCAGAGTCCCTAAAATCAGAAAAATATGCAATCTCTATAATCGCCACAGAAACCAGAATGTTGTTTATTATAATTACATTATTATAACTTGCAACTTTATAAAAATAGGTTAATATAGAAGTAGACTTGCTAGCTAATGGGTACAAAATTAGTATCGCCCCACCCCAAAAAAAAAGGCCTTTAAGGCGCCAAAAACGCTTATCAAACAAAAAACTTCAAGGTACAAGGTACAAGGAAATTTGCATTTTGTGAACAAAGCAGAACAACAATGCCGAAGTAAGAAGCGATGCTAAATTGATCCGATGGGAATGATTAGTCTCCACAATTTAAACATGCGAAGTTTCAAGAAGATATGCATATGAAATTATCAAAAAATCAAACAAAGCATTAGGGTTTATTAAAAGAAATTTCTATAAATCACATAAGAACATAAAACTAAAATGTTATTTAACCTTAGTTAAGCCTATAATAGAATAGGCATCCTCTGTTTGGGACCCCTCAACTCGAGAAAATATTAAGAAACTGGAACAGACACAAAAAAAGAGCAGTGAGATTCATAAAAAACGAATATTCACATTTGAATAGCGTAACACATTTAGTATGATCACTAAATTTAGAAAGCCTTCAGGATAGAAGACTCAAGAGTAAAGTAGCAATTATACACAAAACACTGAACCATAATCTTCAAATCCAAAAACAAAATTTAATAAAATACTCAGAAAGACACAAAGATAAAGGCACATTCCTCGTCCCATACGCTAGGACAAATTTGTACAAAAGCTCCTTCTTCCCTAGCGCTGTTAGAGCATGGAATGAGTTGCCTGAGCTAGCCAAGAAAGCCAGTGACTTAGCAGAGTTTAATATACATGACTAAATGCACAACGCGTAGTACGTTATCATCTTTTTTTTTGAAGTAACGTCTGTAACATACAGGATATGATGGTATAATTAGGACATACTTGTATATGTATTAATATTAAGTGTTATTTTATTAAAGAAGAAAGAGGTCAAGAAGCACAAGAATATATTTTACCAAAATCTGGCACAGCTGCGTTGAACGACACATGCGTAATACAATACCAGACGTGTGCTAGATCAATACAGCAGAACATTGTTCAACATAAACCCTTAAAACGCGTCTGGTAGTTTAGTCACTAAAGATCAGAATTGTAATTCCATTTTGTACGCAGTTATTGTAAAACAGGTCAGCACTTTAAGGGTTAACAACTAAATTACATACAAGGAGGTGGTAAGCATAGGTGTCTCTCCAGGTCTCTATCACACATCCCGATGGAACAAAGTACAAAGTACAAACGGTAAGCATGCCCAGTCCAGGCTCATCTACTATGCTATGCTTTCTTTCAAAGTACAAAGTACACACGGTAAGTATGCCAAGTCCAGGCTCATCTACT
>JADKLZ010000687.1:4841092-4858629 GCA_021533235.1 Biomphalaria straminea
CAGGCTCATCTACTATGCTATGCTTTCTTTCACAGTATAAAGTACACACGGTAAGCATGCCAAGTACAGGCTCATCTACTATTCCATGCTTTCTTTCAAAGATCCATTTTTACATTACATATACTTAACTCGTCCCTTGGAGATTTCTTTGAGGGTGGGTTAAAAAAAAAATCCTCGTTAAACGTATTCGTAAACCCACTAATACAATGAAACATCAATGCCAAAATAATTTAATTTTGTAAGCAAGACAACCTCTTTTGGCTGACACTTTTTACTTTTTAAAATCCAGGTGACTTTCTCGAAGCAATAACACTCAGTACGAGAGAATAAAGAAGGGAAAGCGCTGTGAAGCAATGTGGTGGTAATATAATGGAAACGTAAAAAAAACATACAAAAAAAAAAAAAAAAACGTAAAAATAATGAAAAGAAGAAGATTGGAAAAGATATAAATAGACAAGCTAAACAAGGTCAAGGAAGCCTTAGAGAAAGGTCACTGTTGCCAAGTACTTTTTCCTGCAAGTGAAATAGATCGAGATAAACATTTTGATTGTACAGTGGCGGAAAGTGCACAAAAAAAATATGGTTTATTAAAATGCTTATCAATACTTCCGTATTCTGTACAGCGGATATACAAAAAAAAAACTTTCTATACTTGGAATCGCCTCTATGTAGGAAAATATCCACTAACCCTTTACATTTGTAACAAGCTACATATGATTAATTCATTGGTGAATGGATCTCATTCACCAATCGTAAATAAACAACATTTAGCCATGCGATTCTATATATCTTCTATACAAATTATGTAATGGATAAAGGCTGTCACGTGATACGTATTTTCCATTATTTTATCAATATTATGACGTGGCTAAATGTTTTTATTTACGATTGCTGAATGATGTCCATTAGTACAAAATAGATGAACATTTGCATGGGCGCCCGCAGGATTTTTTCCAGGGGGTTGAAAATTTCCGTCTACGGAGAATAATAAATAAAGGAACTGGTTTCCCCCCCCCATATACGATAATAAGTGACCTGTAAATATTTGTTTCAAATTAAATATTTAACATTTGAACAAACAATTTACTTTGCGCGTTGTTAAGCTTATCCGTTCTGTCTTTGCCTACCTACGGTCGATCTAACAGAAAATGTTAACAACGAATTGCAATTAACATCCGCCAAACAAATCATCTCAAAATTGTGACTGGGTTCTTATTTCTCACTCCATAGTGTCTCCATAGGAACGTTATCTTCAGCTTCAAAGGTTAGGTCATATCCGACCATGTTTGACTCAGTTTGACGACGGAGTCAACAAAAAGCTACCTATAGCATTCATAATACTCTCCCGACTTGACTACTGCAACGCCTTGCTAGCAGGTATATCTGATGACAAAATAGCAAAGCTGCAGCGAATTCTGAATAACGCCGCACGATAAGCCCATCGGAAAACAAGACTAGATTCTGCTTTTCTAAAAGCGAAAAATCTAATTTTTAAATCACTTATGCAAGCAGGTTTTTTTTTATAAAATACACCACTTTTACAACTATTCACTATAAATAGTAACAAACACGGGAATCTCTTTAGTTAGGGAGGTAATTATTTACCATATTTTCAACACATTTATGCGAATGGTTTTAGAGTTTTTGTAGAAAATTATTTATTTTTTTTACATTTGTGTCGCTAACGCTACTTAAGTTTTATCATACAGGCTATAAGACCTATCAAAAAAAAATGCTTCTTTTTTTTTTAAAGAGAAACACATCTATTTAATATGCAAATAAGTGGAAAATAATTTAAAACAACAATTAATAAGTAGGTATTCATATTATCTCGTAGACACAGTAACCGAAAATAAAAAAGATTGACCCTTACAGACAATTAGATTAATAAGATATTCATTATAAGATATCAATTATGGCCAGGTTCACGTATGACTCCACACTCACTTTCACATATCCTTTGGTCTACTGGACCACACAAGATCTATCAACCTTATTTTTTTCCATTTTTCTCTGTCAATTTTCTTTGAAAGAATTTGATTATGATGTTCTTTCTGAAAATATTGATACCTGTCTTGGGTGGACCACTTCGGGGACCGATAATGTGTTTGCGTTTTCTCACAAACTGTCTTTGTAACCTTGTTATGTTTGTAATGTTATCACAGTGCCTTGAGCCTACATCAAGTTTGTTAACAGCGCTCTATAAATAAAACTTTATTATTATTAAGAGCTTTCTTGTATAGTCTGCAATCGTAAACTGGTGGACGTGTTTAACCTGCTATCTAGAACTAAAACCGACCTTAACTCCGCATAACATAAATACATTTACACATATGTTTAAAGAAGCTTTCACATTAATCGTATTGAAATAAAATCAGCAAGGATTTCTTCTCCAAGACAAAGAAAAAAATATTTCTCCCATTCTAGGCCCTAACTAAATATAATAATAAGTATAATTATGTGCAAGAGATAACAAATTGCCACGACTTACGTGCTATAGAATATTTCACACTTTTTTTATAGTACAAAAAATTTCAAGACTATAAAAAGCGTACATGGTGGGCCATCATCACCTGATTAGCATATTGTAGTTTATTGAAACATTAGTTTTTCCTTACAGCTGTACTTCAGTGGAAGCAAAACTTCTTAAATTGCTACTTCTAAGAAATTAATTTTTATAAAATTTACTACAATGTGGCTACTAGAATCTAGAGGGGTGCACGTCGGCCATCTATTCTTATTAAACCTAGACTAGTCAACTCCAACATTAACTTATCCATATGATTGTACTACAGTGGAATTACTACTTGCTCAGTGGCTACTAAGAAGTTAATTGATTTAATGGAAAAAAAATGTCTAGAATTTTGCTACTTAGAATCCAGGGGGGTACAAGTGCACCCCCTTGCACCCCCTTGCGGGCGCCCATGAACATTTGTACTGATTATAATGACACCAAGTAATAACAAACGAATGTAACAAACAAATAAAGGAAACAAATATAGCTAAAGATTATGATTGCTTTACGTGCTATGACAACATCATGTCATGCCTGGGTGCTATGACAACCTCAAGTCTAATGGGTCACATGGGTGCTATGACAACCTCAAGTCTAATGGGTGCTATGACAACCTCAAGTCTAATGGGTGCTATGATGATTGAACCCATAACAAAATACAAGCTAAAACATTTTGTAAAAGGTCTGCTTAAAAAAAAACAACTCTTACACACACATAGGCCTACTTTAGTACAGAGTTACTTCCCTCACATACACACACACACTTTCATGCAGTGTTACTTTTCACACACACACTCACACACACACACACACACAGAGAGAGAGAGAGAGAGAGAGAGAGAGAGATCTTAGACGTTTATCTATCAGTTGTTTTTCTTCTAAGGAAAAAGAAGTGGAATAAATATTGATCAGGTTTACCGTAAACACTCAAATGCGTGATGCACTCTTACTACATAACAAAAGTCTGCGCAAGTACGAGACGCACATCCATCAGCTAGATCACACTAGCAGTAGTCAATTTATCAACCAATATCTCTTCTATCCTCTAGAACTCTTCTGGAACATAAAACAAACAAAAAAATGACAGTGTGCTGTTCTGTTTCTGAGCCGACACTCGGGTGATTAAAACGCTTTACTCGTAAACCAGGAAGACCGATAACCTGGTATTTTATGTCAGGGTGACATAAGGACTAGACTTCTCACATCCTGTTTTTACGTGATAATAATAATTGGTTGTTCGAACTGGATTTAAAAAAAAAAGGATCTCCGCTTGTATCCTTATGAATTATGGGAAGCTATTCAAGCAACCTCAAGAGTAATAAGAAGCGAGATGGGATGGTTTAAGAAAATTAAAAACAAGGATTAAGTTATTAATAGCAAATAGAATGAGCCAAACCGAGAAAGTTCTGAAGCGAAGGTCTTGGGTTCGAATCTTGGTGAAGACTGGGATTTTTTATTTCATGGTCTGTCATGGGGTACCTATCATTAGTTCGGGAAATGTAAAGGCGGTTGGTCGTTAACCTTGTGCCACAGAAACAAATGATTTATACATCATTTGCCAGGCTTGGAAGGGGAACAACTTTTTGGTTGTACTAGTCGGAGGTATTTAGCTACCCGTCGCCTCAGCGTGGCGCCTCCGTGGAAACGTCTAGAAGTGGATCTAGATAGGCTAAAAACGAGTAGCGTATCAGGCCTTAGTAGGTCTCCCTGGGTGAGCTTTTGTTGTTTTTTTTTATCTCTCTCGGGGTGGGGATGGAACAAGTAACCTACAACCCAGTCCTAAAAGTCCGCCACACCGTTCCACAAAGGGGACCGTCATCAGTGTCCCGTTAGCTGGAGTGGTGGCCCTCGCACGGAGCAGTGGCGGTAACAGTATAGGAATATGAGATAAACTCCCCGTAGTGAGTTCCGTTTCCTACCACCTATAGCGGTTGGGGTCCAGGAACGGGGACGGAACGCTATGTACAAGGCCTGAAGCACCCACTATGTCTGTCTACCGTTGGGAGCCCTCAGACAGGACACGTGGTGAAGAGCCCCAATGTCCAGGCCTGGTCAATGGATAAAAGCCTTTCTATCGACCAATGGGATGAACGGCGCCCCTGCTCTGGGCGCCATTCCCTTCTGGACTTTCTTGAAAGGTTGTTTTGTTTTGTAAAATGTTTTACATGTTTCGGAAATTCCTTCAGAGTTGAAGATAGTTATTTCCTAGTCCAAACCTCCCGCAGGACGACGGGGGATGGGAGCGGGCAGGGTTTGAACCCGGGACCTTCGGTAAATCGATACGACAGTCCAGCGTGCAAACCGCTCGACCAGATGTACTAGTAACTCCCCCTTACGTCATTGGAAAGGTGAAGACTAAAAGTTAATCACGGTTATCTGCTCTTTGTTTACATTTGTATGTCTTGTTGAAATATCATCGTTGCTGATTTTGAAAAATTATTTGTGTTCAAATAGCTTGGAAATTTGATTCTTCAATGCTTAAAGTTCACAAAATTATTGTTAATTTTATGCTTTTATCAAAATACTTTGCATATGTATACTTTCGTATCCTATATACCGGTACCGGATGCAGCAAATAGCTGTTATGGATTTGCTTACCTTAATACAAATCCCGAATAGATTGAGTCAACAAAATACAAATTAATCATTCATATTCATAACTTTTCATTATCCTAACGATCTGGAATTTTATATATATGAGTGTAGTATATCAAGTAATAAAAATTACTTCATTATTTATTGAATTGATGATAAATGAAAGGTATGTACCTAATAGCATATGCTTTCTTAAACATAAAGTAGGAAATACTTATTTCAATAATGCTAAACTTGAACTGAAGTCTTATCGGAGAGCTGTACAGGGCCACAGGACGTCCTCGTTAACTGTCAGACCAACATTGTATATCCTTATGGCTGTACATGTAAAGTCTAATGGAATTTAATTTAAGCAAATTTGAAAATCCTGAAAAATAATTGTTAAAATAATTTTAAAATAACAACAACAAAGCTTATATTTAGTTATGAACATATGCATAGCTTGGATCAATCGTGCATTACAATTTGTAATTGATATAGACTAACAATAATAACTCTTTGCGATTAGATATATATAAATTGTTTTTGTTTAGCACAATTTCTGGTATGTATTATATATTTTTTAAAATTTGTACGACTTCAATCTCAGCTCAAGGACTTAGGCCTCCTCAAGCCAATACACACTTACCACTAGCCATCGAAGTGCTTATAAAAATAGAAGGTGTTATATTTGAAACTTTTAAGATACTTCTTCTTCTTCTTGAAACTGTAAGGTAGAGTTAAGCCTTCGGCTCTTGGAACTCTAGGCCAGAAAAAGTGAACAAGAGCTCCCTCTCACCGGCCTGAATGAGAACAGTTTACACTGTTCTGTCTGGCGGGTGGATCAGACTCGTGGCAAGAGACCGCATACACTAGGACCCCCGCCATTTTCCTTTTCTATACCAGGCTAACCGTGCGGGACACGTCATTTATGTAACGGCCCCTTGAGGAACGAGGGCGCGGTGGCTGAGCGGTAAAGCGCTTGGCTTCCGTACTGGAGGTCCCGGGTTCGAATCCTGGTGAAGACTGGGATTTTTATTTCGGGATTTTCGGGCGCCCTTGAGTCCACCCAGCTCTAATGGGTACCTGACATTAGTTGGGGAAAAGTAAAGGCGGTTGGTCGTTGTGCTGGCCACATGACACCCTTGTTAACCGTAGGCCACAGAATCAGATGACCTTTACATCATCTGCCCTATAGACCACAAGGTCTGAAAGGGGAACTTTACTTGAGGAACAGCGCCTGGATTGTGACAATGTTGTGGGAGCTTTTTTACAACTCCGCGCAGTGCAAAATGGATGTTCTCGCATCCCTTTAGGCACCCCGACAGGAGTCTTGTTTTGCTACCCTTTAGCCTAATCGTTTCCTCCTATGATCGTTTCCACTCGGGCGCCTCTATGAAGCATGACAGCATGCTTAAGCTACAAAATAATTCTCTACACAAAGTAAACAGGGGAATAATTCAACTTATACCACCACATGTGTCAAGTACAATTTCTTTTCTTTTTTTTTTTTGTTCGATGCCAGACAACATAGTTAATTACCAATAATTAATAAACTGTATGGTATTTCGTTATGACTCTTGTTTGTCAGGTACAAGAAATATTTGTGCAAAACTTCAACTTGATCCGAGATTGAGTGCTAGAGAAACAGCACATACAAACTGTTTACCAGACAGAGAGAGTGAGTTGGGTCCCGCAATTTCTTTGGACCCGTGCTAAATTTTAGGTGTATAAATTATTAAATTGAACCATTTTATAACATATAACATATTTCCCGCGGCCTCTTGATTTAACAGGAGCCCCTTGGAAATCTCCTGAAATATTATTAAATGCTATGCCGCTGGTCGAAAAAGTCCTGGAAATTTCCGGACATTATTAAAATCTTTTTAAAGTAAAAAAAAAAATATGCTATGCTATTTTGTGAATGAAAATAGTGCGGATTTGGATATATTATTTCCCATTCACACCATCCTGCGCCATGGGATCTTCCCATTTATTTGTTATAGGCCTGAGTAAAGCGAATGCGTGAATTCATGAATAAAAAATTCTATGAATGGAGTTTTGTATTTACAATTGACCTTAATTTACGCGATATTAAGAAAAGAGTTGCACTCGTGTAACAATGCTTTAGAAAAACCAATTTGAATGTTAATTTGATTAAAATATGAAATAAATGGACTATAATTAGTATGTTCATGTGCTAAAGCATAAAACTTATATTTGCGAAGAGAATTTCTATAATCTTAGAGTTGAATTTAAATTTTAGATCTAGATCTAGATCTAGGAATAGAGAGATGAGTTACCTTTCGTAATCATGTCTAATGAACGAATGTGCGTAATTTGTGATATTAATTAAAGTACTTTCTAAAGTGAAACCTGAGAGTATACTCTATCTGTGTATTGTTGTTCTAGTTTCAGTAGTCTTACGACACAATAATCTGGAAATACTCTTAATAGTATGACAAAAATTGAGACGAAGAGATTTATATAAACACCACTTTCATTCACAAAATAGTGCGGATTGGGATGCACCAATTTCCATTCACACCACGTGCTGCGCCATGGGATCTTCCCTATTTACTTGTTGCTTGTTTTTGTTTGAACTTTTGAACTTGTCTTTTGAGAAATATATGTATAGATTATTAAGTTTTATTTAGTATTGAAAGAAATCAAAATTATTAGAACGATGTGTTATGAAAGAAAACAAATGTGAAGTATATCTTTTAGATTGCAAAAGCTACTTGAAAAGAGAAGATAATTACATTCTACGCATGTCAAGTAACAATCATATCGCGAATTTGATCAGTGACATAAACTCAGTTCAACACTGAAATACAGACTTTAACAAATTTTAGGCAGAAAAGCTTAAAGGTTTATTTATTTTATTTTTTTTTGTAGGTTTTTCTTAATGAAAAGTAATTCTGTAATGTTCCATCTCTAGATCACAATTACTGATCCTTAAATAATAAAAAAAAATAAACAGGGAAATAGAAAAGCTTAAGGCATTTCTGCATATATCCGCACCAGAAATTCCGCAATGTAGATAAGGAAGTTCAATTACTCTAGACAAAGTGACTTGAACTAAAAGAGGATCTCTGTTTTGTTGTTTACAGTTCCTCCTTTTAGCTTGCAAACTCTTCATGGGTGAAAAATGCGTAGAAATCGGAACCCGGAGACCACCGATAGAAGGGTATCTCGAAAACGGCTCTAACGATTTTTCTAAAAATTCGACAGTATATCTAGATCTTAAGGGAGGAAATTACTAGCTAAAGGACCTCATAGTAAAAATTCTGGTTTGGCCGTTCTAATTTTTCAAAGAAATAATCATCTTACAAGAGGTTCTCGAGTCTACTGACCACCTGCTGTACTGGGGTAGGCATATTTTGACCGGCAAAACGGTAGATTTTAATCGCCCTGATCTGCTGTTTATCGATAAAAAAGAAAAAGCCGCTATCATTATTGACATTGCCGTAAGTCTTTTGCTGATTATCTTTCATTTGCATATAGTACGATCACATCAGCTGTTTATCGATAAAAAAGAAAAAGCCGCTATCATTATTGACATTGCCGTAAGTCTTTTGCTGATTATCTTTCATTTGCATATAGTACGATCACATCAGCCTTAGAATGAAGGTGTTTACGTAAAAAAAAATCTATTTGTGTGACTTGTTAAAATCAAAGAAATGAAGCAAAGAATTTGTCGGCTATTGAACACTGTTGTCAATCTATTTTTTCTGTATTTCAACGCCTTACCGCAGCTTTGTTTTTCTTATGCTTGTAGTGGAATTAAAATAAAGAATTTTTTGGCATTACATTTTAAAACTTCAGAAGCAGATTATCTCCCTGTTGGTTTGTTTATTTGATCATTGTTTTCTCAGCTTGTCATATGACGGTCAACAGGACGCATTTTAGTATTGCGTCTTACGGTCAACTAAAACAATGACAACTTCCGCATTCTTCTTTCATCATACGTTTAGCTCATGAAATCTTAAGTTGTTGTTTTGGGAAGGGGGGATAATATTTTTTTTTCAGAACCTACACAGGAAACAAAACGGGCAGAGAAGTTCAATGTCAACATTTTGGAGCGTCAGGGGAGGTTACTACTAAATTGTTATTACAGATTGTGAATTAAAATGGAATTTTAAAATGCGAAGTCGAAATGACATAATGAGAAACAAAAATATGGCAAATATGCCAGGTTGGCCCTGTCGTCTGCCCAAATTTAGACCAATAGAAAAAACAGCTTTACAATGTCCAGTTAGATATCTAGAGAGATTAGCTTTACAGGGTTACAGTTAGATAGCAGTAGAAGTAAGTAGCCTGCAGGAGTCCAGCTAAATTGCATTAGAAAGAAGAACTTTGCACTGGTCCAGCTAGATCGCAGAGGGCGCGGTGGCTGAGCGGTAAAGCGCTTGGCTTCCGTACTGGAGGTCCCGGGTTCAAATCCTGGTGAAGGCTGGGATTTTTATTTCTGGATTTTTGGGCGCCCTTGAGTCCACCCAGCTCTAATGGGTACCTGACATTAGTTGGGGAAAAATAAAGGCGGTTGGTCGTTGTGCTGGCCACATGACACCCTCGTTAACCGTGGGCCACAGAATCAGACGACCTTTACATCATCTGCCCTATAGACCTCAGGGTCTGAAAGGGGAACTTTACTTTTTTACTAGTAAGATCGCAGTAGAGATCCCTAGTGCCATTAGAGCATGGAATGGTTTGCCTGAGCTAGCCAGGAAAACCAGTGACTTGACAGAATTTAAGTCACTGGTTAATATGCATGACGCGTAGGACGTAATCATCTTCTTTTTTGAAGTAACGTCTGTATTATATAAGATAAGAGAGAAAGACCTTCAGGCATTCAGCTATATTGCAGTAGGGAGCAGGAACTTACACGAGTCCAACTAGATCGATGTAGAGAATAGGACTTTACAGATGTCCAGCTAGATCGCAGTAGAGAGAAAGACCTTAAAGGAATCCGGCTAGATCGCATTTGAGAGAAAGACCTTACAGTAACCCAGTAAGAGAGCAGAAGAGAGTACAGCTTGTTATGGAGTTTTGTGTATGTTTGTGTTTGTTTACTTGGTGACTCTGAGGAGAGGTTTAAAGCGATTGGTTGGTAGCTGTGCAGAGTAGAATAATGAAATGTGAGCTGAAGAACTAGAGACATGAAAGTGTAAAGATGAAGTTTTTGTTGTGAATAAGATTTTGTTTTAATTTCAGTTCATTTCATTACTTTTTGGTTTATATCTCATCTAAATTTAAAATAATTGAATATTGTAATAACATTTATTTTTAGTTTGATTTTTGTTATCCACAAGCGAAAAATGTTCAAGTTAAAGTTTATTTATTTAAAATATAAAACGCAGCTATTGTAGCTGACTCTGTAAAATGTTTGTAAATGTTTTACATGTTTCGGAAATTCCTTCAGAGTTGAAGATAGTTATTCCCTAGTCCAAACCTCCCGCAGGACGACGGGGGATGGGAGCGGGCAGGGTTTGAACCCAGGACCATCGGTAAATAGATACGACAGTCCAGCGTGCAAACCGCTCGACCAGGCAGCCACTCTGATATTCAGCTCCAGACCCTGGTTGACAAACTATCTGCTGCTTGCCAGAAGTTCGGCTTAAATATATTAGTCAAAGCAAGACCAAGATACTGGTCCAAAACACTAATGCTGCTCCTCAAGTAAACATTAATGGTCAACCACTTGAAATTGTTGATCACTTTTGCTATCTTGGCTCCATCATATCCAATGATGCTCTACTGGATAAAGACATCAACAATAGGATAGCCAAAGCAATGGGCACCATGTCAAGGTTGCAGAAAAGAGTGTGGGACAACATATTGCTGACTAACAACACTAAAGCCTTAGTCTACTGGACCTGCGCGATGAGCACTTTGCTATACGGAAACGAAACATGGTCAACCTACTCATGGCAGGAAAAAAAGCTGAATGTCTTCCACCTCCGTTGCCTAAGGCGGATCTTTAAAATAAGGTGGCAAGATAAGATAACCAATGAGGAAGTGCTACAAAGAGCAGGTTGCCAGGACATTCGCTCTGTTATCAGCAGTAGACGCCTTGGCTGGCTTGGCCACGTTCGTAGAATGCCAGTAGGTCGACTCCCACAGGATATTTTGTATGGCGATCTAATAGAAGGCAGAAGATCCGCTGGTTGCCCACTCTTACGTTATACAGATGTATGCAAACGGGACATGAAGCTCTTTAAGATCGACACCAGCAACTGGGAAGAGGTGGCACTGGATAGATCCACGTGGAGAAAGAGCATAAAGGAGGATTGCATATACACAACAGAAGCAGAAAGAAGGGTGAAAATGCAACGTCGCCTGGTGACTACATATGCCCAACCTGCGATCGCAGCTGCGTATCAAGGATCGGCCTCTTTAGTCACACAAGAGCTTGCAAGGGGAAAAGATCGTCTCTCGAGACGTAAAATGCCACAGAAAACGCTTACATCGGTTCAGTTGTACTAGCTGTTTGGGGATACAAGCCAATGGCCAATTATCAACATAGCCCTACAAGAGCTCAGCTAGAAATTAGCGAGCTTAGCTCTTCGGGAGCTTATCAAGAAAGTAGGAGTTGAACCTATCTGGAGTTGATCTAAAAAACGGTGACATTACGATTCATCATAAAAAAAAGTTCCTAGTTTTGAATTATGGTGGCCTGGTTTTTAAAATACCTTCATATTAAACCTTTCGACTTTCGACCATAACGACATTGTGACCTAAAAGCAGGAATATAAAGAAACAAAATTCGGAGCACCTTTTCTATAAGACAAGTCTTAAACAAATGCTTTATTAAAGATGTTTTTTTTTAACTCCGTATTCTATGTGTTTGTTGTTTTTAGTTTGGGTTTTTTTTCTGGCTGGTGACGAGGTGTGTAATTACTTGATTTGGCCTATAAGCTTTGAGCTTGTCTTTGTAAAAACAAACACTAAACTAGCACACTTCCTTATTAGTCACGTCTGTTACATTTGTAAGCGGTCGTCGACCTCTCGACCTTTCGTCGGTGTAAAGAAACGATAGGTCACAGTTGTTTTTACCCAAATTAGTCCTACAACCTCGTGAAAACCTGGCAAAAGACAGGTTAAACATTGTCAGTGTGAGTTTTGAGGTTTTGGCACAATTTTAGGCCATGTCGTGCCCAAGATTGTCAGTAGAATTTTTTCTACGTTTCTTGTGACTCCAGGCCAATGAAAGGATTGATGGCTCCCCTCCACTGGTTTGAAATTAATATTTCTGCCTTGACTTATTCCTAGCTGATGCAAATGTACACCTCCCAAAGACTTTCCTACTGTTTTGGTTTCCAAGGCGACCAAATCTCTATGACATAAAGGAGGTAGACTAGAGCATGCGAAAGAAAAACGCCAGAGAAGGAAAGCAAGGCAAACGACACTAGCTCCAGCTGGAATTACCTGCCCAGAGTGCGGCCGAACATTCCGGGCTCGCATAGGTCTCACCAGCCACATGAGGAGGCACAAAGCCCCAGTGCAAAGCCCACAGCCCACTGGATGACAAAGTGGTCATCATCGAATCACGATGGACGAACATCAGACTAGAGCATTTAAATTTTGAAAATACAGCCCTAAGAACGGTTCACGTGGTCGAGCAGCATTTGACCGATAAGAGCGTGAGATGGGTGCAGTTCTAATTCCATCAACCACTAAACTTTTAAAGTCTGTACGGATCTACAACAATAAGGCGTTCAGCACTGACCTAGGCACCTGGGAGACAGAGGCACATGACAGAGCATCATGGCGTCGTGCTGTGAAAACCGGCGCACAGGTTGATGAGGAAAAGAGAACAACGCCGGCAGAAGAAAAACGCCAGCGAAGAAAAACAAGGCCTATAACACTAGCTTCAGCTGGGATAACCTGCCCAGTGTGCGGCCGAACATTCCGCGCTCGCATTGGTCTCACCAGCCACATGAGGGGGCATAAAACCTCAGTGCAAAGCCCTCAGACAAAGTGGTCATCATCGAACCACGATGGACAAACTATATACAACAATAAGATGTAGATTTTGTTTCCTGAAAATATGTTTTTCCTGAACATACTTTTTCTAATTGGTTTATCCGTTGACAACATCAATTGAAATACATTTCTCTTCAATGTTCAATAAACATAGATGAGGACCACTTCAGAGACCACTTCTCTATTGTGTACAAGCAACGGAATAGTCTCTGTTGACTCCCGGTTGCTAATGACGTCCTGGTAGCCAAATAAATCCTGATAGCTAACGACGTTATTTTAACGTCCCGGTAGCAAACGACGTCCTGATAGCTAACAATGTCCCTGTATATAAGGACATTATGGTAGCTAAGAACATCCCGGTAGCTAATGGTGTCACGAAAGCTTCCTACATTCTGGTACCTAGCGACATCCTGATAGCTAAAGACATCCTGGTAGCTAAGGACATCCCGGTAGCTAATGGTGTCATGATACCTTCCTACATTCTGGTAGCTACCGACATCCTGATAGCTAAAGACATCCTGGTAGTTAAGGACACCCCGGTAGATAATG
This sequence comes from Biomphalaria straminea, assembly GCA_021533235.1. Lineage (NCBI taxonomy): Eukaryota > Metazoa > Mollusca > Gastropoda > Planorbidae > Biomphalaria > Biomphalaria straminea. The sequence goes on from JADKLZ010000687.1 coordinate 4,854,720, forward strand.
GTGTCATGATACCTTCCTACATTCTGGTAGCAAGCCACATCGTGGTTTCTAAAGACGTCGCGGTAGTTAACGATGTCCTGATAGCAAAACGGCGTCCCTTAGCTAACAAAGTCCTCAATTCATTTGGTATCCACTAGTGTAAATCTTCTTTGAAATTACAGAGCAATGAAAAGTGATGAGTCCAACTGTCTTCGTGTTTTCCTCTACATATAATATATCTAGCAGTTTCCAGATCACACAGTTGTAATCAAAACCGTCTTAGTGACATGAAAACAAATTTCAACAAAACACACAGAAAAATAAAAGTCAAGTCTACAAGGTCTGTAAACAATCTAACAATAGTATTAATGACAAGCTCACTGGGCTACAGTAATTATGAAATCTATTTTTATATGAAAGGATGACACTGTTGGTTCCTAAGTTCCTGACAGTACGACAGTCAAAGTAAGATGGAGGCATACGTTTGACAGGCTAAAGGAAATTAAAAATAGAAAAACTTACTCTCCACAAACTCAAAAAAAAATAATATTTTATAACTAAAAAATACATATTAAACATATGTTTGAAAAAGAAGAAAAATGAGATTACATTTACTGATTCTCTAATTCTCTTTTCTAAAATATGATATGCTTTTAGACAGAAATATTGTTATTAAGAAGTGAACTTAAAGCTTTCGAACATGTGTAAGGGCCTCCACAAAAATCCTTCCCGGGGTGCCTCTACTTACTTTAATCCGACTCTGAAACCATGTATATGTCTTGTTCGTCTGTTAAATCGAACTGAACACCGGTAGTAATACACTCGCACAGACATGCGCATACAAACTTCTACTCACTAATCTCAGAGCCTAAACCAAATATATTGCGCGAGCGTCGGAGAAAGACATTCCAAGAAATACAAGTCAACTGAAAAGACGGTCAGGGTGCAACAGCAATAAGAAACATTGGTCTAAATTTTAACTAGCCTAACAGATCACAGCTCATAGTTGTTAAGTTCCGATTTGAGACCTTGCGATCTATAGGCCAGATGCAAGCAAAACATGGACGCTGACCAAAACAAAACAAAGCAAGATTACAAAGAGAGTTTGTGTGATACACAAACTCAGAGGCGGCCCCCGTCGGAGTCGGATCCCTGTCAGATCTGCCTATTCGCAAGATGTTTCGGATGTTCCTTCTAAGTTGAAAATAATGAACTTCTCGCTGGACGACGGAGGATGGCAAGCAGGGTATAAACCTGCCTTATCTTGATGTTTGCGCACTAGACATTAGTTCGGATTTATCGTTGGTCCCTGGCTCAATTCCTGTATGCTCCCATCCTTAAACTTCTTATAGTAACATTTCCTCCCTTACATTTACGTAATTGTTTTAGAATTGGTGTTTTGTTATTAAAAAATCGCTTGCATAATTAATTTTATAAATTAAACGGTTTGCTTTTAGAAAACTAAAAGTAGCCGTTGCACCTAAACTTTTCAAGCCGCATTTAATGGTGAAAAAATATTTTTCGTATCTCTTCTAGTTTTGGCGCCCGGAGTGTGACAGACGGACAGACGGACATTTTGCACAAACCTAATAGCGGCTTTTCCCCTTACGGAGGTCGCTAAAAAAACAACAACACAGAAAGTCTTATAACGACCAACCGCCTTTACTTTTCCTCAACTTATGTCAGGTACCTATTAGAGCTGGGTGGAAATAAAAATTCCCAGTCTTCACCAAGTTTCGAAAGCTAAAGGCTTGAACATCGGTCCTCCTCATATTTTTGACTTATGCCATGTTTTAGGTAATAATTACACCGTTGCTCACGCATATACCCCGCACTCGAATCTTAAGCAAAGAAACATGGAGTGGATTTACCTGTCCAGAAACAGTTTTAGGCCAAATCCAAATATACCCGACCAACATCCGCATAGTTTGTAATACAAGCAAGACTTTGTGATAATACACCAATAATAAACGTCTCTGTTCTATGTTGTCAGTGTACATTGCTAGTAGGAGATAGATCGATCGTCGTACGATCTGTAATTTAGAACCAGAATGTTTTGTTCAGGCTGGAAACAGGTGAAGAAAGTTTTAAGTTAGCAGCGGTTCTCAACCTTTTAAGCTTGGCGACCCCTTTTTTTTACAATACCCCACTCTGCGGCGACCCCAAATCAGACAGCATTAGAATAGACAAAAACAATACATATTTTCGATGGTCTTAGGCGACCCCTGGCAAATCGTTAATCGATCCCTAAGTTGGGTCGCGACCCACAGGTTGAGAACTTTGGATTAGAGAGTAGAGAGAAGGTTGTTGGTAAGTAAGAGACATGTTTTCACGAGTACAGAAACCAATACATTTACAGGAATGTATCGAAGACTTATTTGTGTGGATATCAGCTGTGTGGACTCACTAGTAAAGTATAAAGTAAAAAGTAAAGTGTCCCCTTCAGACCTTGCGATCTATGGGGCAGATAATGTTAAGGTCATCTGTTTCTTTGGCCAACGGTTAACGAGCAGGGTGTTATGTGGCCAGCACAACGACCAACCGCCTTTACTTTCCCCAACTAAAGTCAGGTACCCATTAGAGTTGGGTGGACTCAGGGGCGCCCTAAGAATCCCGAAATTCAAAATCCCAGTCTTCACCGGGATTCGAACCCAGGACCTCAGGTTCGGAAGCCAAGCGCTTAACCATTCGACCACCACGCCCCCAGTAAAGTATACATGCAGTGTATTATAACAAGATATATAGTCACTGCTGGCTTTCGTTTCGTCTTTATACAGGCAGAATATGGAGTGAGTGATCAGGCCAATTCTGGAGCGGCAGAGTTTTGCCACAGTTCGTGTACGTCTTATGCATCTGTCCTAGATCTACCTGACAGGGCAGCATTCTTCTTCTTTCTCTTGGCTGACGCAGCTTCGTTTCTTTTGCACTCGGTGAAGCTCGTACCAGCACAGTTTGTCTCCGTGATGTCCGGTCTTGGGCTATCTCCTCCCACATACTTAAGTTGATGCCTGTGGTTCTCATGTCTCGCTTATAGACATCTCTGTAGAATAGTCTTGAGCGGCACTTGGGTCTGAATCCATCTGCAAGCTCAGCGCATCGAATGTCTTTAGGGATTTTTCCATATAGCCTACATAATGTTATTTCTGTTATATATAATGTTATGTCTAATACGTTTCATCCCTATCAGTCGAATTCACTTCATAATGTGTTCAAGGTTACGGAGCAGACAACTGTTCTTCTTGTACGACGTTAAAAGTTCAGCTTCTTAAATTTGGCGGGAAGTCGGGATACAATTACATGTAGCCTACTTTGGTAAATAGTTGTGTGTGTGTGTGTGTGTGTGCTGATGCTGTGCATGTGACGTATGAACGCTGAAATGGTAAACAGGACATGGAAGTGTTAACACGCTGATTCAGTTATAAAGCTGTTCGTCTGGTATGCGCTTCGCACTGTTGTCATCATAGTCCCCAGTTCGATCCTGCCGTTTGAGCTATGACGTTAGCCCGACGTTGTCCCCTGTCGTCATGCTGCAGGTTTGAGCTATGACGTTAGCCCGACGTTGTCCCCTGTCGTCATGCTGCAGGTTTGAGCTATGACGTTATGCTGATGTTATCCCCTGTCGTCATGCTGCAGGTTTGAGCTATGACGTTAGCCCGACGTTGTCCCCTGTCGTCATGCTGCAGGTTTGAGCTATGACGTTAACCTGACGTTGTCCCCTGTCGTCCTGATGGAGGTTTGAGCTACGACGTTAGCCCGACGTTGTCCCCTGTCGTCCTGATGGAGGTTTGAGCTACGACGTTAGCTTGACGTTGTCCCCTGTCGTCATGCTGCAGGTTTGAGCTATGACGTTATGCCGACGTTATCCCCTGTCGTCCTACAGAAAATTTGAGCTACGACGTTAGCCCGATTCACTGTCGTCTTGCAGGAAGTT
>JADKLZ010000687.1:4872304-4895334 GCA_021533235.1 Biomphalaria straminea
TCAACTAGTATACCCTATCTGGAGGATCCATCAACTAGTATACTCTGTCTGGAGGATCCATTAACTAGCATACTCTGGAGGATCCATCAACTAGTATACTCTGTCTGGAGGATCAATCAACTAGTAGGCCTATCCTCTGTCTGGAGGATCCATCAACTAGTATACTCTGTCTGGAGGATCCATCAACTAGTATACTCTGTCTGGAGGATCAATCAACTAGTATCCTCTGTCTGGAGGATCCATCAACTAGTATACTTTGGAGGATCCATCAACAAGTATACTCTATCTATCTGGAGGATCCATCAACTAGTATCCTCTGTCTGGAGGATCCATCAACTAGTATACTCTGTCTGGAGGATCCATCAACTAGTGTACTTTGTCTGGAGGATCCATCAACTAGTATACTAGAAAATGGGTGGGCAAATTACGGACCGCTGACCACATGCGGCCCGCTGAAGTGTTTTATGTGGCCCGCGAAAACCTTAATAAATCATTGTAAATATAAATAGAAATTATTGAAACTTTTGATTCTTATCACTTGTAATGAACAGGCTAAAGAAACATTGTCTCTAAACGTCTTTCTAAAGAGTTTAAAAAAACAACAATATTTTATTTAATAGCAATACTATATAAATTCAGTAAAAGACATAAGCCCTGGCCAGTATTTATGCAATGCTATGGAGAACTGTGTTGAAAGAGTTGGGTTGGCTTGTACAAGATGGCAAGGGTAACAACTGATGGGGCTTTGACTGAGAAAAACAACCTTTTTAATAAAATAAAGAAAATATCCCAACCATAAACTAGTAGCCTAACTGGAATTTTTACACAAAGCTACATTGAAATCACAGTACTAAGATTCAGATACATAAGAAAATGCTTATAATGCTCAAGGGTTGTACCTAGGCACAGTCAAAATATGCAGCTGTTAAGGTCCACAATTGAGAAACGGCTCGTACAGGATAATAGCTTGATATTACAGAAAAGGAATAGCTAAACTTGTACTCAATGTTATTGTTCGAAGTACACTAGGTCTTTAATAAATTGCATAACTTTAGTTTTTTTTTCCCTTTATTTTGTATATTCCTTTATTATTCGGACCACCAAATTCACCTCGCCTATGGCCTCCAATTATCCAAGGCCGGTCCCGACTGGCAGTTCTGAAAAGTATGTAAAGATTCGGAATTAAAACATTCTGATGTTCGGTAACACAGTTATATTCACTGACCAATCATTAGATAAATAGGAATCTCAAGGAATAAATTGTTAGGTTCCTTGATGGACATTGAATGTGACCCTCTCGTAATATTACTAATGAAGATTCGAAGATATACTTCATGTTTATCATCGGATATATGATATATGCGGACCGCCTAGTCCCCAAATTTCATTAATGCGGCCCTCGGTTGAAAAAGGTTACCCACCCCTGTACTAGAGTAACTAGACGATAATTGAATCACATCCGTTTGTTCATGGGACACGCAATGTGATGGGACCAACTCCATGTTCCTCTAGTGTACCATAGCGTACCGTCATCACCAGTATAGACCCCGTTCGGAAACGGTGCAACGCATTGGATTGGTTAGCCAGCCTTCCATCCTCACCTAGTGCAAGTTCAAGCGCTAGAGCATTCGTGTGGTAGCCCGCTGGAGGCTGTGTTCGCTCTTGTTCTTAGCCTTTCCGCTTCCCCGGGCAGACGATTCCACATGAAGCGCATCGTTAAGGCGAAGGGAGCTGGAATTCCTCTCAGTTGTCAGCAGTCTTACTGACATCGAAAACGTTAACAAAGCATTTGCATGATGTTATCAGCAGACGATCTAAGATTTAGCAGAAGAGCTGTCACATAGATCACGTGACTTTTTAGGCATTAAAAAAAAAAACTTATAGAGATTGGCGCAGAAAACATACCAAAACTTTATTTAAAAAAAAAAGGCATTGAACGTCTGCCTCAGGTCTGGCAAAATATGCTGGTCACAACTGGTTTTGCGTGGTCGTGTACTGCACTTATCTTTTATCTGCGGAATCGAAGACATTAACTTACATTTCATATTTCAAAAAATCCGGTGGCGTAGCCAGGTGGGGGAGAAGGGGGGAGAATTAGAAAATTCCCCCGGGCCCCAACTCGACAAGGGACCCCCCTATGAGTGTTTTTAGCACTAAATATTAAATATTACGCAAAATGCAGGTGCCCCCTATGAGATCAAGCCCCCCCCCCCCCGGGCACACAAACGATAAAAAATTCCTAACTACGTTTGCTGGAAAAAGCAACACAATATAGGCCTAATACGATTTGAAAAAAACATTTTTTTTTACTACCATTCACAAATTTTCAACATTTTCGAATGAGATAGAAAAAGAGAGTGAGAAAGAGAAAAAGAGAAAGAGAGAAAAGAGAAAGAGAGAAGAGAAAAATAGAGAAAGAGAGCTACATGAAAGGAAAAAGAGAAAATGAAAGGAGAAAAAAAGAGAAAGAATAAATCAAAGCAAAGAGAATTAGAGAGAGAATACGAGAAAGAAAGAAATAGAGTAAAAGAGACAGAATTAGAGAACAAGAGAGAGCTACCAAGAGAAAGAGAGAACGAGAAAATAAAGAGAGAACAAGAGCAAAAGAGATAGAAAGAAAGAGATAGAGAGAATGAGAGAGAGAGGGAAAAAAAACTGTTAAGAAGCTATCAAAGTTATGAAAAATCACTTCACTTCACTGAAACCATCTTGTAAATTTAAATCCAAACATTGTACATTAGAAAAACTGTGACCATCGTAACCTAGTCAGGGCTGCGGTTATACCGTCCTCTGTGATCTGGTTTCTTCTCGCGGAATCGTATCTCAAAATACCAACATTCACGGCTTCACGCCGGAAGAGCTAGCGTTCTGCAGACGTGGCTGTCAATGTCACATTCTTTGAGGGAGCTTCCTAAGGGTGTCTTTATAACACTTGTGTTGACCCCCTTGAGAAAGCTTTTCAACACACAGCATTCCAGGTTTAAAAAGTCGTTTGGGGAGAAAATTTCCAGGCACACGGACAATATGCAGACACTTAATTGTTCTCAATCTACACTGATAGCGAAATACTCGGCAGCGGACTCGGGTCCCAAGTGAAGTCGACCAACCAGCAACCGGACCATTGGTTCTCTATATTAACTATCACATTAGGGCTACGTTAGAATCGGCCCTTCCTCCGAGACTATTTAAAGACTTATGGTGTTACAGTTACAAGAAGGTCGACATACATAAAATACATACATTTTCTTTTAAGACAAATCTGAAAGTTGTTTTAATGCTTCTTAAAGCCAGGATAATTAGCATAAGTACAATCTACGTTCAGTAGATTACGTAAGAATGCCGGGCCGGGGCGCTGTAGTTCACGTGCCAGGTCAAAATAAGTCAGCAACTTTGTTGTTGTTGTTTTTTTCGCGCAATTTTTTTTCTCAGCGCATGCTTTTCAAGTGCAGCTTTGCATTTTTGTATTAGCAGACTAGAGCAATCCATTGTCTTACTTGCTAGAAATGATTTAGATCTACGTCTGCCCACACCCAATGTCGTCTCGCATGGCGGAAATGACTGAGCCACGCGAACTAGCAGAAGGTAGCTTTAATCATGCCTTCACGTGATTTTACAAGCAGTCATACCATTGCTATAATGTACATAGGCTATGTATATATTAGTAAATACCTTTCGATCTATGAGGCATGGGTGTAAGGGTCATCCGTTTCTGTTGCCTTCGGTTAACGAGGGTGTCATGTGATCAGCACAACGACTAACCACCTTTACTTTTTCAGGAATGACACCCATTAAAGCTGGGTGGAATCACGAAAATTCCCAGTCTTTACCAGGATTCGAACCCGGGACAACTCGTCAAGCAGCTTACCACTCAACCATCTCGCCTAGAAAGGATATAACTATTACTATATATCTGCACGATTTTCAAAAAGTCCAAAAACTTATACTGCTTTTAATAAGATACCATCTATCTATACCTAGATACAGTATATAATTCTCAAAGTCGAAAAGTTCAAACACACAACAAGCAACAAGTAAAACGGGAAGATCCCATGGCGCAGCATGGTGTGAATGGAAAATGGTGTATCCAAATCCGCACTATTTTCATTCACAAAAGTGGTATATATAATTCTCTTCTTCTCAATTTGTCATAATATTAAAAGTATTTCCAGATTATTGTGTCGTAAGAACTAGAACGAAAATATACAGATAGAGTCTACTCTCAGGTTTGACTTTAGAAGTACTTTAATTAATATAACAAATTACGTTAAAATAATAATTTCACTGGCTTCCTGTTCATATCTTTTCTAGCTTCCCCCTTTTAATCTCACTTCCATTTCCAGATATTTCTTTTTTTACTTTACTTTTACTTTACAAAAGATTTTAATAATTTCCGGAGATTTCCAGGACTTTTCGTAGGCCTATATTTTGCAATTTCCAAGGGATCCTGGTAAATCAAGAGGCCGCGGGAAATCTCTTAAATGTTATAAAATGGTTTAATTTAATAATTTATACACCTAAAAATTAGCACGGGTCCAAAGAAAGTGCGGGACCCACTGCGGTCGCATATGTTGCAGTGCCTAAGGCCTGCCCTGCAAAATAGCGGCGTATGCTATGCTGCAGGTCGACTAGTATAATACAATGTAGTACCATATAACGCTATGTAGTACCATCCAAAGCTATTCTCAATTAAGGGACATTTAGTACTACAATGTTCTTGCCCAATAAACTTGTCTATCTTTAGAGTGTGTCTGGGCAAGGCGTTTCGTCTTTTTAACTTGGCAATGACATTTTCATCCTCAAGAAAACTTGGATATTAAATCTGAGTTCAATTTTCACTGTTTCAAGAGGGATAACAAAGAGACCCCCTCGAGACATCCCTTCTGTCGAGACGACCCTTCTGTGGAAACAACCCTTCTGTCGAGACAACCCTTCTTTCGAGACATCCCTTCTGTCGGCAAAAAAAGCAAACTGTAGTGCTTTGTCCTTGGGTTAACCCTTTCTTGGTTAACAGAGATCAGAACTTGGCCTTGTATGCTGCTTACATTGATCCAACCAAAGATATCAGTTGTGTAAAGATATATATCAACTGTCAAATTTGTAGAAAAAAATAGTAAGATCTGTTTTTGAGATCTGTGTCTATACGGGTTCCATGTTCCATAGAGTTTGCCAGCTGAATAGAGGAGTCATAAAAAACAAACAACAAAGAAACAATTTTTTTTATCCATAAATGTTCTTCCATCGGATAAAATTTATTATTTATACTTTCAAAAAAAAAAAAAAAAAAGAACTAGGTCATGAAGTATTAAGATATTTAATTAAACTAATAAAAAAAAGCTCTTTCAAAGTAGCCGAGAAATTGTATTGTAATCTTCAAAGAAATTAAATATCTAGTATGATATGCTGAAGAAATCCAGCAAACAAACACACAGGAGTAATGTAATCACTATCGATGGATTCAAACATTTAGTGTTGAGTTGATTTTAATATGATTTAGTATAATATGTAACATTATCAACATGATAATAAATAACACTTAACATAAAACATAACTCTATAACATCTCATTTTAAGCCACTCATATCTTATATTATCTTGTGAAATACAGCCGTTACTTTAAAAAGAGAAGACGTTAAATCTAAAATCCATGCAAGAAAATCCGAACAATAGCTGGTATTTGATATTTGCCATGTTGCACCCAAAACAATGGTTGGTGCCACGTCAGTAAACAAAAAAGGTTTTCGACTTAGTGTAAACAAAGAACAATAAAACATGGAATATAAAAAATAAACCATGAATATTTTAACCTTCAAGGGGCCTCATGTAAGGCTGACAATACTCTGCCACATCTCTCCACTAAAACTAATGGATAAAGAAAGTGTCTGACTGAAAGGTCACATCTGGTTTTATTAATACAAGTTCACACATTTAAGCGTTATCAAAAAATTGTATGGCTATAGCATTCAGTGTATAACTACAGACTAAAATATTATCTGTGATAGTATGGTTAAAGAGAAGAAAAAAATACATCTCATAAAATAATTATTCAAAATAGCACAACCAAAAATACTAAAAAAGAAAAACATAAAAAATACTTAAAAAAACAAAAAGAAAGCTATAGTCAAATATACACAATCAATTAGTTTTGATCAGTCTAGTAATTAAATTTATAATAGATACAGATTAACAACAATATCGCATTTTCATGCTTTTAGCTTTCTCGATTTGCTATGTCGATTTACCACTGTCTGGATCATTTGGATTCAAGATACCAGACAAACAATTACCAATAGTTAATTAACTGATCTGTAAATATTGATTCTTGTCTTGTTTAGTGTGGTAAAAAAAAGAAGTGTGCAAAATATCAGCTTGATACAGAATTGGGTGTGGGAGAAATAACTTGTACACAGAGGTTTTATGGGATAGACAGAGTGGATATAAACTTAGTACAAAATAAAACATAAATTAAATGATATGTAAGGATCTTTTAATTTAATCTCAAATGGTCCAATAAATACAAGAAATTTACAAATGTTTAACAAATACTACAAATAGGATATTAAGAAATGTTACCATTAGACCAGAGGATAGAATGCAATTTAGATTGCATAGCCGAGATCTGTATAGCTAGGCAGAGTCACAAACCAAGACTGGTTAATCGAATGTATAAATCCACTTTCAGAGTATCTAAAATTTTAATGATAGACCTTTAATTGCCAAAAAGACAAATGAATGTAGAAGACTCTCACAGAATAGATTGCCAAGGAGTACTTTTAGGACTATTGCACATAACATTGCAGACAACTTTTTTTAAGAGTTGTAATTTTTTAAAGTTCCTTGAAAAAATGAAGATTATTACATCGTAGTCCAAAACTCCTAGAAAACAGGGAGATGGAAACGTGCAAGTTTTAATCTCTGAACTATCATGATGATAGCACACATCACACAACCTGGAGACTATCCATGATTTGACATATGACATGGTGTCAGTGAGATGAGAGATTTCTATTTAAAAAAAAAGTTTCTGGAAAAAAAAAATTTGATTACTTTATTACATAAAAGAACAAACGAGCAAAGAATGAGTAAACTTGTTATAAGAGACAGAGTTATCTTTATTATTACAACATATTTTCAAATGCCAGCATTACAAAACATTTACAAATAGTGATAACATGTCAAAGTTAAAAAAAATTCAAACTGGCCAATACTACAGCCAACAATTATAGAACAAATCAAGTCATTGCATCTTCTCCGATTGTGATGATCTTCCCATGGGGCACTGTACAAAATTGAGATGGATCCATTTCTTTCTCTTTCATGAGCTGCTCTAGTTTTGTTCTCGGCTCAAGATAAAACTGAAAAAGATAAATAACATTGTTACAGAAAATCCATTTATTAAGAGCAATTTTTAGCTCCCCCTCTGATTTATAATGAGAGAATCTACAGGTGACAGGCACAAAAAAAGGACTGAATCTTAAATGTAACTGTATACTAACTATGTTTATTAACCCATTAGCTCCTTCAGCAGTTGGAAACATTTTCCCGTTTTTGTCCTAAACCGTTGTAGAACGTTTTGAAAAACCCCTATTCAATATATTTAATTTAAACTTTTTAAAAAGAAAATTTCTTCTAGTCTTGTTGCAAACGTGATTACAAATCATTTTGGAGATTACCGATTCTATTTTTAATAAAATTTGGGAAGGTTTTTAATTTGTAAATAACTTTTCAAACGAACAGGGCCATAGCCCAAGTGTATAAGCCCCAAGGTGGGAACATGAGTATTTTTGAAGTTTTTTTATATTCTAGTGGTATTAAACGTATATATTTTTTTAAACTAGACATATAGTTCTATTTTTTAAAGTTGTTTGTATGTTTATATGTATTAGATGGGTTCCAATGGGCTGTCAATGCCGGGGGTGAAAGTGGGGATAAGCTCCCACTTTCCAAGAAATGCTCCCATGGCTTGCGTCTCTAAATGCCTCTGACGGTCAAATCCAGCTCCTGGCCTTCACGTGTGATTTTCCAAAAATCCGGCGGAACCTGTTCTTACAAACTGACAGGAGAAGGGGTGAAAGGCGGAACACTGGCGCCTCAAAACCAGTTTTAGCTTCGTGATGATGGGGCACGTCAGCTGAATAACGCAACCCATCTAGGAGAAGGAAAACTCTGACTCCAAACCTCCACTTTTGTGGCGACTCCCCCGTGTGGGTGTCGGGGGCTTGGAAATGACCAAGAGTAAATAATAACCCCACTGCCTTTCCACTTGCATTTCATTTCACTAGGACGAATAATAGTGGAGCTTCCCCCCCTCTAGGTGCTTTTTGACGGAGGTCTGGACTGCACTATTCCAGACAGTGGTCTATGTCCCATCACACTCTACTACTGGATATAAACCCATCATTTAAGTTTTTTTCTGGAACTGGTGAATGTGATAGCGTGAAAGGGCCTGGATCCAGGATGTGACGATTCCACAGGGCATACCCAGGGCACAGTCCACCTTAAGCTTCTCTTTTACAAAATATTCTCAATTGGAGAGCCCCATGGATGGCGGAGAATGGACCATTGGCCAACCCCACCTTGTCCCATGGATATTCCAGTTTTTATACAGTTTCAAACCCAGATGTCCTTTTTAGTTCGGTAGTGGAGCAGTTTTTGCCAGGACTGAAAACTCCCTTAAAAAGCGGGGAAAATATATAAAAAGCCTGAGGGAACACCCAGCCTACATCAAATGCCAAGAAAAATTAAGAAAAATTCATACGAGCTCAGACGTCGCCTCGTAAAAGGTCTGCGCATGGCAGTTTCTTCCGGGACAGCCTGCGATAAGTCAGCTACCGGAAATAAAAAACAGACAAACAGCAAACATTTAAACCTCTTGCAACTCAACATCTTAGGCCTACAAAACAAGAAAACAGAACTCCAACACATACTCAAGAAACAAGATATTCACATAGCGATACTACAAGAAACACTACTGCCCAAGAAAAAAATAAATATTACAGGCTACACACAGTACAGATGCCTCTGCACCAAATGTCAGGGAATTATGACCCTCATTAGAAACGACACCCAAGCAACAGTAAAACATGTACAGAACAATACCGACATAGACATGCAAGAAATACTTCTTTGGAGAGGAGGAACCAAATATACTATCAAAAACTTCTACTGCCCACCATCTTCAACAGCAGAAATAGACATAAAACTACCACACTACACAAGGACAATAATAGCTGGTGACTTTAACGCACACACACCATCCCTAGGCTACCCACACTACAACAAACGTGGCAAAGAAATAGAGGATATAACAAATGCCTCTAACCTCCAACTTCTGCAAAATAAAACATCACCTCCAACATTCCTTCATAGAGCACACAACACAACTAGCAGACCTGACCTAACCTTTATCTCTACAGATATTATCAACTCTTCTAAACTTATAGTTCTTGAAGACATTGGTAGTGACCACAGGCCTATACTCCTCAATATTGGAACACCAGGTAGATACCAACACAGAAAAACAACTAGATGGAACTATAAAAAAGCAAACTGGGCAGCTTTCTCACAAGAGACAGACTCAAGACTATCAAGCATAATCGAGGCAGATGTGAACACAACCTATGCAACTATAGTCTCTAACATCTTAGCAGCAGCAAAAAAACACATTCCTCGAGGTCAAGTCAGAAAATACAAACCTTTTTGGACACCAGAACTGAACAATTTAGTAAAAGAGAGAAACAATGCCAGGAAGACTGTAGAAATAAACCCCACTAGAGAGAACAAGACAATTTACAATAAATTAACAGGTCAAATTAGATACAAAATTAAAATAGAAAAAAAGAAAAACTGGACCACAACATGTGAAAAATTAGACCTAAACAAGGATGGTCGAAAGGCCTGGACCCTTCTGCATCGGCTAGCAGGAAAAAAGCAAATTACTAACCCCCAACCATTAAAAGACACTGATGACTTAATTACAGAAAATTTAAAAAAGGCAGAAACCTTCAACAAATACTTTGCTAGCATAAATAAGACAAAACCAAGAAAACAACTGGACCAGGCTTTTAGCAATATCCTAAAAAGAGAAGAACAAGCTCCAACTGTCAGCTGTCATATCTTTGACGCTCCCTTCACTCTATATGAGCTCAAAACTGCCCAAAAAAACCTTAGGTTAAGAAAATCCCCTGGACCAGATAAAATAACAAATGAAATGATCCGGGGACTAGGATGGCAGGCCCAAAACTGCATACTCAATCTTATCAACTATACATGGAGAACAGGAGACGTACCACAGGAATGGAGAAACGCAAACATAATACCCATCCTCAAGAAAAATAAGCCACCAGGAGACCCTAAAAGCTATAGACCAATATCTTTAACATCAAACATTGGCAAAATGGCAGAAAAAATGATTAATAACAGACTTTATTGGTGGCTAGAAAGCACTTGCTCCCTCCACAACGCACAAGCTGGCTTCAGGAAAGCAAGTAGAACAGAAGACCACCTCTTTCGCTTTATACAGGACACAATAGAAGGGTTCCACGAAAACAAACACACTACAGCAGTATTTATAGATTTGCAACAAGCCTATGATAGAGTGTGGAGAAAAGGTCTATTTTTGAAGATGAAAAAAATGGGCATCCATGGAAAAATGTACAGCTGGATCAGGGCTTTCCTAAAAAACAGAACCATCCAAACCCGATTTGAAGGCGCCATCTCTAGTAAAAAAAGTTTGGAAGAAGGCCTACCGCAAGGGTCAGCCCTTAGCTGTACACTCTTTCTAATCTTCATGAATGACCTCCCAGACCTCATTTCAGTCAATAAGGCACTTTACGCAGATGATCTCCTAATTTGGACAACAGAGAAATATCCAGTGCTGACTAGATCCAAATTAAACAGAGCCCTCACAACTATCTCCACGTTTTCAAAATTATGGAAAATGGAAATAAACAAAGAAAAGTCAGTTTATTCAATCTTTAGCCACAGTAACAAAATAGCAAAAAGAAACTACATCCTAAAAATAGACTCACAGCCAATAAATAAAGAAGAAAATCCAACTTATCTTGGTGTAAAATTAGACCAAAGACTGTCTCTAAAACACTTTATGGCTGATTTAAAAGAAAAGGCATCTCAGAGATTAAACATAATGAAACACCTAGCAGGAACATCCTGGGGAGCTGAAAAGAAAACCTTAAGACAGTTATACACTGGATATGTCAGATCTGTCATGGATAACTGCCTCTCCATACAAGTAGCTGCCAACAAAACCTATCAGTCAGCTTTGGACGCAGTCCAAAACCAAGCCTTGCGTCTGGTCAGTGGAGGTATGAGAACCACTCCCACAGCTGCCTGTGAAATAGACTCAAATATTGAACCTCTTAAGTTAAGGCGCAACAGAGCAGCTTTAGAAGCCATTGAGAGATACAGAAGGTTGGAGGATGACCATCCAAATAAATTATTAACACAGAGAAATAGGAAAAACAATAAAAAAAAGCAAAGAACACTGATTCAAATTACTGACGAACTAGCCTTAAAACACCATCTACCCAATAACAGAGAAAAAATCACCAGATTCCCAAACATAACTCCTGGACTTAACTATAAACAACCAACAATTAAAACACATCTAATAAATAATACTCTGACAAAAGAATCAAATCCACTGGAGCTCAAAGTAGGCACGCTTGAAACAATTGAAAGCTATCCAAAAACAACCATCCATATATACACAGACGGATCAGCCTTCAAAGCCACCATCAATGCCGGTCTTGGTGCCTTCCTGGTCTTCCCCAAAAACATACACTTTGAAATAAGTGCACCCTGTGGCGACTACTGCTCAAACTTCCAAGCTGAAATTGAGGCAATTACCATAGCCTTGCAGACAGTCGAAAATAAATTACATGAAGGAATACAAGCACCATCAGATATTGTTGTCTTTACAGACTCACAATCCACTCTTCAAGCACTTAACAGCAGCACCACAAAAAGCCCAAGAGAGTTGACAACACTAAAAATGATAATACACCAGATGATGACCAATTTAAACATCAACATCATATTACAGTGGATCCCTGGACACATTGGTGTCATGGGAAATGAAAGGGCAGATAAGCTCTCAAAGGCAGGATCATCTATGGAACAACCAGATAGACCTGTCAACTACCTCACCCTAAGGTCAATGCTAATCAACAACTACAAAGAGGAGTGGCTTAACCAATGGGCTACAGGAAACACAGGCAGAGCCATGTACAAAGAAATGAACATGCCTAACAAACTGGACAGTATTAACTTCCTCCCCCGCAAAGAGCAATGTACAATCTTCCAACTAAGAACAGGACATACACCACATTTAAATTATCATCTCAATAAAATAAATCCCACACAACTCCCACTTTGTAGACACTGCTCCCACCCTTATGAAACTGTAAACCATATCCTTTTTGAATGCCCCCTCCTAATCCACCTTAGGCAGACCCTACTACCACTACAGCCCAACATAACCAACACCCTTTATGGCAGTGCTGAGCAACTGAAAAAAACAGCACAGTATTTTTCCTTGGCACAGTCTGCAAAAGAGCTGACAGCTCAGCAGTAAAAAGCTGGTTAGAAGAAGAAGAAGAATGTATTAGATCTTAAATTTGATACATTTTTCAAAATAAATATTTTTTAGGATTTTTAAAACATGGAGTTATCCCTCTTTGCTTAGGACTACAGAAGGGTTTTTCGTAACCGGAAATAGGAGCTATTGGGTTAATAAGTAGAAAACAATTTTTTAAAATTTTAAAATACATTTTTTTATTAATTTTAACGTTAATATTTTATTTTGCAATTAAAAGTTCAAAAGATCTAGACTAGATTTAGATTTCTAGATAGATGATTCAGATCTTAATTCTAGCATTCAGAATAGGCTACTAGTCATTATAACATCCACAGAGAAGTACAATTGTTAATCACAGACAGATTCAGTGATCTAATTTAATTTGGCTATAAATAAATGCATTTTTTTAAATTCATAATTTTTATTTTAAGGCCCCCTGAATGTGGAATGGCAACTATCATCAGACCTCCAAAATTATCAAAGCAACATTCAGACCAAATCTGGGTAATAATGGGTGTTGACAGTGGCAGCCTTAGCATTATTACAAGTGTCATAGAAACAGCCAACAAGATTCATAAGTGTAGGTTGTATATACCATATCATAATGTATCGCAGGGCACCACTCAAGTGCAAGGCAGTTGACAGTTACACACTCACAACATGGCTGGTGTTGAATTTTATGGGGAACATGCCTATATACAAACACAAGCACACATTAATGGCAATAATTAGCAAATGGAAGCTAACACAGAGATGCTAGTTGTGTAATAGTACAATACCCTGGCGCATAGAAGCTAGCATAGATGGGATTTCTTAAGTGAGTGACGGTACATTAAAGCAGTATACAGGTTATCTAGGGGACTAAACTAAAAAATAATTAATGCTTGAGACTGCCTAGTGGAAGAACATGCTTTATTCACTGTGGACTTCAGACTGTTCACTCATCTTTACAATTAAGTTTTGTCAAGTTTTTAAAAGGTATTAGTTTCATCTATTCAATGTTGGCTGTGTGCTGTTAATGCTAGATAGTTGTTAAATTAACAAGACCCAGAACCTGCCTTAGAGATGCAAAGCATGTCAAACTTACAGAAGATCATCAGTAAGAAAGAACTCTAGATAGCCAGTGCAGCAAATCATTAACCTATATCCATGAGCAGGGCCGGTCTTAGGCCACTGCAACCTATGCGGTCGCAGTGGGCCCCGCGCTTTCATAGGCCCCGCGCTAATTCTATGTGTAATTATTAATTGCAAAATATATACGAAAAATTCCTGGAAATGTTTTGCACTTATTACAATCTGAAAACTCATAAACATCTCCTGAAAAATAGACAGAATTGTCGCTTGTGGGTGTCATTCATTGCGGAAAACATTAATCCTGAGCGCGATAAAAGAAAAAAGGCATTGTCAGATTTCATGTTAAAATGTAGGCTAATAGACCTAATCGGGCAACTTTTCACCTTAATAGAAAGTTCCCATACCTTATTTACTTTTATAGTCACTAGCATATAAATATTCCATAGGTTGCAAGATTCGTACAGTAAAGCTAACTTGATCGCAATTTTGTACTTAGAAAAGAATGAAAAACAAGATTACAAAGAGAGTTTGTGTGATACACAAACTCAGAGAGGCGGCCCCAGTCGGATTCGGATCCCTGTCAGATCCGCCTATTAGCAAGATGTTTCGGATGTTCCTTCTAAGTTGAAAATAATTAACTTCTCGCTGGACGACGGAGGATGGCGAGCAGAGTATAAACCTGCCTTATCTTGATGTTTGCGCACTAGACTGTAGTTCGAATATATCTTTGGTCCCTGGCTCTTTTCCTGCATGCTCCCACCCTTAAACTTTCGCAATATTTCTGAAGGAACAGTAAAGGTTAAATCATATTTTCAAAAAACTTTAGTGTTGTTTTTTCTAACCGTGACGGACAGACCAACCAACAGACAAAACGCACAAAAATATGCTTCTTTCATTCTAATGGGGGCACTAAATAATTTTTTTTTAAAAATCTGATTTTTAAAAACGTTTAAGAAATTAGTTTAGAATCATGTCATTGCCGGGCTTTACGCTAGTACGCGAAAGCCGCTGCTAAAAGCTCATTTTAAAAAATGTGCGTGATATCCACATGCTATGTGCATTTCTTATAGTAACATTTCCTCCCTTACATTTACGTAATTGTTTTAGAATTGGTGTTTTGTTATTAAAAAATCGCTTGCATAATTAATTTTATAAATTAAACGGTTTGCTTTTAGAAAACTAAAAGTAGCCGTTGCACCTAAACTTTTCAAGCCGCATTTAATGGTGAAAAAATATTTTTCGTATCTCTTCTAGTTTTGGCGCCCTGAGTTTGACAGACGGACAGACGGACATTTTGCACAAACCTAATAGCGGCTTTTCTCCTTACGGGGGCCGCTAAAAAAGGAAAGCCGAATTTATTTTCTTATACAAAATCTTAATTTTCACTTGTTATCCTTATTCCCACCCAGACTATAGGCCCCGCGCCATCAGTTTCGCATAGGGCCCCGCAAGCGCTAGGACCGGCCCTGTCCATGAGCTGAAATAAAGCTTCTCCTTAACAGAGGAATTTGAGAAAATCAGCTATGGACACCAAAAATGATGTGAAATAAAATCTTCCCTTGACTAAACCAATTACACCCAGGGAATAGCTAGATTGGGCCTTTTTCTGCTCTTTCAATAAATTAGCAGTGATACAAGATCAGCGCGTTGACCTATGTCCCCTCTGAGCTCAACTCTTACCAGAGGCTCAAAATAGCTGCTAAAATTTTTATTTTGCGAGGAGGTATGTGCGATACTGTCGTTCCGTTATCTTGATGATCCATAGTGTCCAGATGAAGATTTGGACTAGGATGTAGATAAGCTTCAACTCTGAAGGTACATCTAAAACATGGAAAACATTTTGCAAACAAACAATAGTTTTAAAATGAATACCTCTTTAGCCCCCATGGGAAATGTCCCCCAATGTATTCCAATGGAATGACTGGCTCTGACATCAATGTGTATTTTGATAGCTTCCTCTGGATCAACATGCTGATAGGCCAACATCCACCTGAGATACAAAGGTAAAGAAATGAAAACTTATTTTCTTTTTAAATGATTTGAACAACAAATCATTGATAAAACCAATTCCAATGCAAAGTCCAACAGTAAATTTTTCATTCAAAATGTACAAAACTTTTATTACAGATGTCTACATGTAACTCTTTTCTCTCCTAATTAACGATACTATCATTGAATTGACCCCACTTAATTAGATTAACTTTTGGTTTTTTAAACTTTAATTTGTGTTATAGAATAAGAGCATGCCTTCTCCTATAATTTTATATCAAAAGTAAAGTTTTCTGATTACAAACACAAATTTTAGTGAGATTTTATTATAACAGAGTAGAATTTAACAAAAATGTGAAAAATGAACAATTCTATCAGAATGTGGAAAATAATTACAGGGATATAGAGTGTCACATACTCATTTGTCAGACATATCATTTTTTATTATTTAAAATATGAGTGAGTCAGAAGGTCAAATCTCTGACGTAGTGACATAGTTTTCTTTGGTATTCCATGGGTTTTCATAATTATGCGGGGATAGTCTGAGACAGAATTATTTCATTGCTTGTTGATATTAAGAAGATTCTAGTACACGCATGGTGTTGATTTGTAATTGCTGATTGGTTGTAGATACGATTTTTGATTGGTTAGTTATTATGCAAATGTGGAGGTCGTCTGAGTCACACGGACAAAGACGCACGGGAAACTAGAATCCAGTCAGTCGTGAGCAGGCCTTCATTCTAAAGAGACCTAAACTATAGAGTCTGTCTCGAGCTCTGGTATAGGGCTGATCATCTTTTTAAAACAAGTAAAAAGATATTAAATGTTTTATTTAAACTGCAGTTCATTATTGTGTTTGATGCAAATAGCTGTTTCTAGTTCTAAATTAAAAGGTTCTGTGTTTTGAAAGAAAGTATTTCTTCTTTGAATTCATTAAAAAAAAATTAGATCTTCATTATAGACTACAAGTTTCAAATCCCCGGTACACGGTAATATGATCTTACTTCAAGAGAACGTGACATTAGTGGCATCATATTTTGACTGTGACATAGAGCTAAGGGAGATAAAGAAAGCTATTAATTAAAAAAAAAATAATTTTATTTTCAAGTTTTAGCATTGTATGTTATAACACCACAGGTGTGTGTGTGGGGGGGGGGGTGGAACTATGCGTGTGCTAACAGCTGGCACATGAGACACAGGTCAGCAAGCTGTGAGGGTCAACTGTGTCGAGGACGGCGGTACAGGAAGTGCTGGTATGAGCTGACCATGTGAACCTGTCAAAGGATCAAGTTGCATAAAGGAGAACTATCTTTAAAAAAAAAGTATTTTCAATGTGCTTCTTGTGAACACCAGTTTACAAAGCAAACAAAGTACCTGGGATTGTAAGCACCAATTGGAATGGTCGCTAAGTCGAATGGGCCGTAATGTTTGCCAATGGTCTTGAACACATCACAGTAGCCTGTGTCTCCAGCAAAGTAAAATTTAGACTTTGGACCAATGACACACCAACTACACCACAGAACCTGTACAAATAATAAATAGACATGTTTTTTTATCGCATTAGCCTGTATCAATTACATTTCAAGACATTGCTACCACTGTTTTATCTATTTACATTATTTGACATTGGTAGCATAGTTTTAATTATTAATTTAAAGATGCATTTACAGATAGGGCAGATGAAATTCACTCAACACTTCTAGTTGCCCCATGCTTTACCATCAAAATTTAATGTTATTAGGGCTTTTTCACTACTTTTTGGTCGTTTAAAACTTTGAGCTCAGGCAACATGCTTCAATACATTTGGACCTACTATTCAAAACGTATTTAGATTTAGTTTGCCACTTAAACTTTTGTTTTTGTACTCATGATATTCTCATAGCGCCTTGACCACAATATTGGAGTGTTTAGGTTAGGCTATGTGCAAATTATCTTTGCTAGATCCAACTTAGATCTAGATCTAGACACTAGCTTAGATGGCTTAATAGCTAGATCTAGATCTAAGTCACTAAAATGTATAGACTTTTCAAGGTTATGTCCAAGTCACTTTTACTTTTCGTTTTTACTGTGAATTGCAGTTGAGAGACGGCCTGATGTGTGTAGCCTACATGTTCGTCTAGTAATTGCTTTAAGAATAGACTATAAAGTAGATATAATGCAACTTCAATCGAAACAATGAGAGGAAACAACCATTCTTCGCTGCCTGCAGAAAATAATGCCAGGTGAAATGCGGGCTTGAGCCAAGGCCGTCTTCAATCACAAAGTCATGTTTAGACACACAAATGAGAGACAGGTAGTTTAGCCAGCCACTGTTCAGCTCATTAACACAGCCAGCCCGCCATGCAATCAGAATGCCTAGACATGCTGCTTCTTTTCCCCATTTTTAGCAAGAAATTAGCAAAATTATATTCTATAAAATATTGGGGAAAAATTTTAGGAGAGTGAACAAAATATTAGGAGTATCCTTGCAAATTTTAGAAGAATATTAGGAAACTTTTCAGTTTAGGATATTTTAGGAGAGCTATGAACCCTGTGTTTGTTAACATCACTAAATGAATTGAATTTAGCACAATCTAACTTTTCAAAGTTACCGGTATATGAAATCTTATTAAACATGAATTATGAAAGTTTTAAATCCTTAATGTGAAGCATATGAGTATCCGCCTAAAAAATGTGTGAAATAAATGAGGCATTACCACAAGTACTATGCTAGGAGTCTATCTGGCTGACATCCTCCCATATTGCTCTATGCCTCAGAAGAATGGAAAGTATACAGAAAACATACAAAAAAAAAAGAATCATTTCCACTGCCTCAGAAAAAATACCTGACACTTTAGGGGAAAGATGAGGGGGAAGGGGCTGGCAAAGCATTCAAACAATCCTGAGATAGTCTCAGTTGCGAGGTGCAGGCAATGAGGTGCAGGCAACGTATGCAGGATGGAAGACTCCCACATCCTTAAAAGACTCCTTTATGGTTACTTAAAAAAATAAGGAAGTAATCACAAGGTGGACAAAGAAAATGCTTCAGGGACACTCTCAAAGCATCTCTGAGAGCCTTCAAACACATGATACAGCGTCTAAGCAGCGGGCTGTTAAAATTGTTGCAAAAATTGCAGAGAATCAAGAGAATTAAACTGACAGAAGAGCCAGAGAAAAAAAATCAACACAACTGACCCAAGCTGCAGCTGGACTAACCTGCCCAAAGTGGTCATCATTGAGCCACAATGGATGACCTATCAGTAATAAATAACTTTAAGAAGAATAAAATAAAATAAGAACTCCTTATAAAAAAATAAAAAAAACAGGCAGAGATTACATTGACCTTAACACCATCATGTTAACAGCTAAGTTCTTTAAAAATGTATGTATGTATGTAAAAAGAGGGTTGACAGATCATGTGTGGTACCCCAATATTTCAGCAGACTAAGGGATAGGTGAATGTGAGGTGGAGTGTATTCATACCTATTAAAATTGAATATGAGATATAATTTTGTCTCAACAACCCAATACTGGCTAAATAAAACTCTAAAGTGATTAAATAGACAACTAAGTAAAAGAAGAATGATGTTGCCATATACTTTAGGAACTAATGGCAAAAACAAGCAATTCATTGCTTCTGCCACAAAAGTCCCGTTACATAAGTAATAAATACCTTGTTTGTATCCCAAATGCCACGACGACACCAGTGCTGGCATGGTGTACAGATGACTCTGACATCTTTCCTACTGATTGTGTGTTCTTCCCACCAGTTCATCTCAATCACATTGTTACATCCACTATCAATCATCCACTGCTTGAGACCTAATGGAACATACCAGGTCAAGCTGTCACCAAACCTGTCCAAACATAAGCACTTTATTTCTTGGTACCGGTACATACAAATTAACTTTTTAAAATCTTTATTTTATAATTTTTATTAAATTTGTCTTCGAATCTGAAGATTAACAAGAAATACAATATTTCATGTGGCTATGCAGTTCCAGATGCGACCTATATATTATACCACATCCAGCACAGATGTAACCAAGTCTGTCAGTTGTCAAGTTCTCTTTTCACTGTCTACTTGTCAATGGCAGAGGATTTTTAGTTGGTCTCAAATAGGTATCCCTAAGCCTTTGCAAGAAACCTTCAAATGTTTTGTTCTCGGATGTCAGTTGAAGCAACTTGGTGTCTAATCAGGGCTTTTAAGTGTTTCTGGGGGGTGGGCACCTCTGTTACACCAACCACCTTTCAGCTTACAAAAAAAGATTGCAGTTGGCATATGATCATCCCCCAAGTGCCTTGCCCAGCATAGCTGTTAAACTATATGAAGTCTCTCTATACTGTCCAAAAATTTTTTAATTAATTAATAGTATGGAATTTAGCAAAACCAAACCAAGTAAGAGTAAATATAGTTGTAGTATTGTCACCTATTGAGATAGTGAAATGCTATGTACTTAATGTAATTTGATATAATATAATAATAATTAATACAATCTTTATTATGCTGAAGGAAATTAGTTTTACATTAGTGCATTACACATAATAAAATATTTCAACATTGCAAACAAAAGGTGCACCCACGTAAATATTAGACATTTAATGTGAAGATGACTCTTTAATTCAATAATTTAAATTGCCAATGTAATTTCAAATTTCTGGATATTTTAAATGAGAGAACTTTAATGACATTCTTTTAGTTTAAGAACTGTGAGCCACAAGGTCATAGAGAATAGTCAGAGAGTGAGGCAAATTCTTTAGTCTTTTGGTTAAAAACACTAACCTATAAAAGATTTCAGAGAGTTTCTTCTACCCACTGTTCTTTAGCAGGTACAACACTTAGACTAGTTAAAAATGATCAATATTAGAAATATATCTTTTCAGTTGTGTTATAATAGTCACATTAAGCATTAACAAAAAATCACTTAGAGTAGCAACTGTGTCATGTTTTTGTTTGTTTCTTCAGAATTGATTAAAATGAACATCCTATCCCAAAACTGACACAATATATCTAAACTAATAGTAATATAACTAACCTGTCATTTAATTGTACCACTGTGCTATAATCCAAATGGTCATAGTGATTATGGCTAATGAGCACAAAGTCAATATGTGGCAAGTCCTGGACTGTACAAGGTGGAGGTCTGTACCTTCTGGGCCCCATCATTCTTAAAGGAGAGCAATAGTCACTAAAAATGGGGTCTGTCAGAAAAGTGACTCCATCAAACTGTAAAAGCGATGTGGCATGACCAATCCACATGTGTCTGATACCAAGGGCTGGCTGTGTGTTGAACTTTGACAGATCATCTTTGATCACCGGCAGCGTTGTGTCGAGAGGCTAAGAACACCAGAACCACAAAGTAAGATTTAATGGTTCTATTAACTACTCTAGACTGCCAACAGTCAATCTAAATTAGAGATAAAATCTAGATCATACTAATCGTGACTTTTGAAAACCTAAAGCTATACAAAGCTAGTTCACAATGCAGAGAAAGAAAGCAAATCTAATAAACATACAAACAAATCTAAATATAATATCATAAGCAAATCTTATTCAAAGGAATAACAAGATAATAAAGTTATTTATTTAAATAATTATTATAAATGATTTAACAACATTCTATCACTAATGAAGATTACTGTTCTTTGTGTCTGGGCAGGGCCGGTCCTAGCGCTTGCGGGGCCCTATGCGAAACTGATAGCGCGGGGCCTATAGTCTGGGTGGGAATAAGGATAGTGACTATAAAAGAAAAAAAGGTATGGGAACGTCCTGTTAAGGTGTAAAGTTGCCCGATTAGGTCTATTACATTTTAACATGAAAGCTGACAATGCCTTTTTTTCTTTTATCGCGCTTAGGATTTGTGTTTTCCGCAATGAATGACACCCACAAATAACAATTCTGTCTGTTTTTCATGAGATTTTTTATGAGTTTTCAGATTTTAATAAGTGCAAAACATTTCCAGGAATTGTTCGTATATATATTTGCAATTAATAACTACACATAGAATTAGCGCGGGGCCTATGAAAGCGCGGGGCCCACTGCAACCGCATAGGTTGCAGTGGCCTAAGACCGGCCCTGTGTCTGGGTTATGTTACAGAGGCATACCCTGAAAATCCCAGAATTCAAAGTCAGTCTTCACAAAGATTCGAACCTAGGATCCCAAGTTCGGAAGCCAAGCGTCTAACCACTCAGCCACTGCACCCCCTGATCACACTATTAGACTTGAATAAAAAGTTGGGGTTGGTGGTTTCCAAAAACTTTTTTGTTTCCTTACATTTCACTATAGATTTTAGACATGCAATGATGATAAAACTTTTATTTAAACATCATCCAACTTATAGATAAGAGTAATATAGACCTGAACATGCAGGTCTAGATTTCCATCATAAGGCGAAAAGGAGCTATGGGGCTGGGACATTATAGTCTTTTGTTACATGAAACAAATTTACTTCACAGACTCTGCTACCAAACATTATTACCTCATTTTGTGGATTATTTCCTTCACTTCTAGTTAGAAATAAAAATCTGAAGAGTTTAGTGAAAGAGACTGTCCACACTTCCCAAGGACTGATAAATTGTTCACCATTGCGCTTGGGTTTGACTAGATCTAAGTCCTGGGACATGATTTACTGCTGCAAATAGTAATGAATGTAGAAGTTATAGCATAATTATAATAATAACAAAATGTATGACAGCCTGGTAGTATAGTATGTGCTATGAACTGTTGTTTGATGGTCACAGTTTGAACACTGTCAGTTAAATCTGATGTCTAGGACTCTAGTATAGTATATTATTTATTATTATTGATATACTAAAAAAAAAAAAATAATATACTAACTGTAACTAATTAATATAGATTCTAGACTATCTAGCTCTGCCTCCTAGTGACTAGTGGAGTGAAATTAGAAATCTATTAGTACTAATACTACTATAGTATAGTATTAGTAATTAGTAGTATTAGATTATCTTGTATAGTATAGACTATAATAATAATAATAGGCTTGTCTTCGAGTCCGAAGATTAGTGAGGAATACAGTGTTTCCCGTGGCTGTGCAGTCCCAGCTGTGATCTACATATTTTGAAACATCCAGGGCAAGCAAAACCATTGTCTGCAGGTGGTCGGTTTAGATTTTCTTTTCGTCGTCTGCGTTTGTCCTCGGCGGCAGATTTTCTTTTGGTCTCAAATATGTATCCCGCAGGCTTTGTGAGTGACCTCCAGCTGTCTCGTTCCGACGCCGCATGCAGCCAGGTGCTCTCTTCTATGTCAGCCAAGGAAAGTTGACGCCTAAGCTGGTCTTTGAAGCGTTTCCGTGGGGCGCCTCTGTTACGTCGACCACCTTTTAGCTCACCAAAAAAGACTGCCTTTGGCATACGTTCGTCTCCCATACGGGA
>JADKLZ010000687.1:4934181-4952148 GCA_021533235.1 Biomphalaria straminea
TCCAAATATTTTATTTCGTATACAAAACATCGACATCCAATCGGATTGTATTAGGAAAATATGTGGTGATCAAGTTTGTGACAATAAAATCTCCGATCGAGGGGCCCCCCTCAAGCGCGGGGCCTGAGGCGGCTGCCCCACTTGCCACTCCCTAAGGCTGCTACTAGCCACGAATAAAACTGTATGATATACAGCGTATTCTTAATAATTATTATTCTTAATAATGCTAGAATTGTCCATTTTTCGGGTTGGGCTACAAAACAGCGTGATGCATTGGTTAAACCTATGATAACGCAGACACAATGAGTGGCCGTCTGTCTGGCTTGAAAATACATATGTAGGCATAAATCCAAAAGCAATATTGAATTGTTCAACTTTTTTTCCCAAATTAACCCCAGAGATCCTTCCTTTTCAAGTTATTATCACATCCTTCCTACTAAAGTTCTTAAACTGATATCTAATAGGAACTTTAACAATTTGACCACTTCTGGTTGTCTTGACTGGCGCACAACAGGTTCTCTAGACGTTGGTCTATAACTGTCTGTTTCGTTTGTTCTAACAGTTTACTGTTCTTTGCCTTCATCGGTATCATAGTATCATATCGTGATCGAAACCCTTGTTAAAAAAGTGTTGATTTCTACTTTATGTTTTCCCATTATTTGTTTATGATGTAAGATCTGGGTGAGGAATGTTTTTTTTAATGAGAACTACTTTCAGCCATGTTTGTTCTAGACGAACTCTCACTTTCTCTCCGACAAAGGAATCTTTAGGTAGTCTTGCTTTTGCATCGTATTTCCCTTTGCTTTTCATTTGTCGTGCGTTAAGTAATTTCAGTTACCGATGGTTTAAATAGTTTTGTATCAGTTGGATTAATGTCCCTGAGTCTTTTACTTATCAGCAGTTGTGATGCTTATATTCGAGCATGCTTTCTGACGAAACTGAAGAAACTGATCACCCAATCCAACGAAAAAGCAAAAGAAGGTAGTGAATACTATCGATTCCCTGTAATCAAAACAACCAGAAGAAAGAAAAGACTTGATGGGAAGTTGAGTTCTAATGTAGGACTGTCAATAGAACTGCAATTCAAACGTGTTGCGACAGAAGTGCTGGACAGATTTCAAATGGTGCTGACGGACAGATTACAATGGCTGGAAAAAATGGATACCTTTGGGTTTCTTCTTGAACCAAGACACCTGTTGGATGATGACACGCTTACGACAATCTGCGTTTCTTTTTCCTGTTTGTATGATGAAATAAATGGCAAATCGCTTGTTCAATGATTTCATTGATGTACGTGCAGTTTTCATCAACAAACCAGTAATACGATCCACAATAGACATATTGCGGAAACAGGCTTCATATGGTAATAACGTGTGCTCAAACTGTTGCTAACTCAGGCCACTTCCATTGCGTCATTCTCAAAGTTCAAGTTCATCAAAAACTATCCAAGGAGCACAATGACGCAAGAAAGGCTTATCATGGTTTTAATGTCAGTGAAGTTTCAAATACTAGAAAGTATCTATGTTGATGATGTTATAGAAGTCCTTGCTGCACAGAATGCACGACGTGAAGCGATATGAATTGAGATTTGTCACGTGTGCATTATGTAGCTTATAAACAACGGTATTGTTTATTAAAAGAGACTTAATGATATTTTTTTTTAAAGTTTACTAATATACTGAACCAATTTGATCTTGGGCTTATATATTTTTTGCGTACATTATGTCATGTCATATGTCGAATGCCAAAATGCAAGGGGGCCCCCAAAGAGGTCGATCCCCCCGGGCGCCCGAACCCCTAGCTACGCCCCTGCCTGGAAGGTGATTTCAAAATCAAAAACCCATTGACTGCGCTGGAGGAAGGGATATTTTAATATTAAAATCTCTCCTAAAATAAAGAAAAAGCAAAGAAATCAGTCAACAAATCCCCCCTCTCTTAAGAGTAGAGAGATATTTGGGGGGAGCGTTGAACCTCAAGGAAACCCGCCCCCATGGTTACGCCTATGACTTATTTATTGAGAGAGTGAGAGAGAAACAGAGAGAGAGAGAGTGAGAGAGAGAATGAGAGAGAGGGAGAGGGGTAGAGAGAGAATGAGAGCGAGGCAGAGAGAGAGAGTACATATCAATATGACAGTAAGAATGTATAGAACATTTAATATATTTTCAATCATATGTGAAAAAACAAACAATTTAAAGTAATAAACGAACCTCATTTTATTTAAGTGTAGATGCAAGAGCCCTGAAACTACAGCCAAGATACTCACAACTTCTGTGTTCTATTGCAATTCTTACGTGAGCCTTTTTTATCGTAAAATGTTCATTTGAAAGCGCCCACGTGGCAAAGCGAGCCTAGTTCAATTTAAAGTGTTAAGAAATCCAAATTTAAAAAAAAATATATAAAATAGAGTTGTAACAAAAAGAATTAGGAAGATAAGTCTTCCCCACCCCACTTTAGGTGAGCGGTATGTCCTGCAACGTGGCGCAACGGGCTGACAACTGGGGAGGGGGGGGGGGGGTAAACATCTTTTCAAGTGACGAAAAAATGTCTTGTTTTTATTGTAGATTTAAATCTAGGATTTAAGTTTCGAACGCAGTAGAATCTCAATGTTGAAATACACCATTCGAATAAGTTGAAGTAAAAGGCGTTGCTTCATCTTCTAAGGAAGACCTTTTCTTCTTCGTTCTCTTCTTCTTCTTCGTTCTCGGACCTTTTCAAACGTGTTCCGTCTGAAACTATATCGACTCAAATTTCTTTTTTAAACAAGGCATTTCTAAATGCGGTTCTTTTCGACTTACATAAAAGTACAGTCGAATTTTCCCAAGCTCTACCATATTTTGCCAACGGATTTTCCTTAAACAAAAAAAAAACAACATAAAAATAAAAGCAAACAAGAAATACCTCTTTATTATATAAAGATTATATAATTTCATTGGGGCAATAAGTGGCACTCAGAAATAATGAGTAGTTAATTAAGAAAAAAAAAAATTTTTCTACTCGCTTGAACTACTCCGAAAATGAAATATCTAATCAGAGTTTAAAAAATATTATAGTTTTGTGGTACACATAAAAAGATAGTCTAGACCAGTGGTGGTTTTATTTTCTTACGTTCTTGGTCCATTTTAATTTTCAATACTCGTGTCGCGGGCCACATCAACGAAAAGATATTTTTTAAAAAAGGAAATAGGTAATGAACATTTTTTTTTAGAAACCGCTTGTTTTTGAATGTCTAACTTTGTAATTGAACCAGTTCTAATTGCAGCTATATCTGAGCACGTGATACATCACCATCATCATCCCATCGTTCAAAATGAACACCTGGCCACGTTGGTGAATATTTTAATGAAGCCACAGCGGCTCGGCTCCATTTGACTAGACAACTTTTTCTAGTATCTGTACTTTAGTACTTTATCTCTCAAGCATACTACTGGCACAATCAGTATTCGCTTCCACTAAAGAATTTTTATGATGGTTGAAGCTTATTGAAAAGGATTCGATAGTGGTGGTCCAATGCAAGCTACTCATACCTAGTAACTTGTCTGATTTTCGCTTTGTAACGCGAATAAATACCAGGTTTTTGACGGTATCATATGTCGGTAGAATGAAGTAAGTTCATCTGATCCTGTGGCCTACGGTTAACGAGGGTGTCATGTGACCAGCACGACGACCAACCAACCGCCTTTACTTTTCCCCAACTAATGTCAGGTACCCATTAGAGCTGGGCGCCCAAGGATCCCGCAATAAAAATCCTAGTCTTCACCAGGATTCGAACCCGGGACCCCCGATTCAGAAGCCAAGCGCTTTACCGTTCAGCCACCGCGCCTTCTTTGAATGAAGATGTTTCTAATATCTTTCATGTGCTTTTAAATTGTCATGAGACAGTATCAACAGAAATCTTCTTTTTCTGGACTTCCATCAATGATCACCTTTTTTTTTTAAACTCTACTTGAATTGTTCAACTTTTTTTCCAATTCAGCCCAGAGATGGGTAAAACTGAAAGAAGCTAAAGCCTGGAAAAGGAAAGTAATACTATCATCCAATATTACAATAAGTTTTCGTTTTGTAATTGTGTAAGTATTTGGTCTGGAACTAAGCTTAGTTCGAAGCGCATGTTCTCTAGGGAGTGGATTGAACTTGGATAGTAGGATTTCACAACCCCCTAGAAATGTCTTTGTCATTCCTTAACTTGTTTGCGATGCCCATTAAGTGCCAGATTCTGATATAAACTCTAGCGCAGTGGTTATCAGCCTGTGGGTCGCAATCCCCATAAGGGTCGATTGACGATTTGCCAGGGGTCGCTAAAGACCATCGAAAAATGGATTGTTAGTGTCTATTCTTTTTTATGTGTGTGTGAGTGGCGGTGGGGGTCGCGGCAGAGTGTGGGATTGTAAAGAGGGGTAGCCGAGCTAAAAGGGTTGAGAACCGCTGCTCTAGAGCTAGACGAAACCATCGCATTGACCATAGGAGTAACAAAATGTGCCCTAGAAGAAAAAGGGCTTGTGCGTTACCTTCAGAGATATAAACAAATCTAGTAAACTTGATTTAACCTGTTTAACAGCTTTCTTTTAATTTAGGAAAGAACATGGCAGATTTTTAAACAATTAGCGAACTAAGTTAATTTCTAGTCAGCATTTCTAATTCAGTAGTTTGTCTTTGTTATGTATGTACAATGCGTTTATTTTTTTGAGAAAAGGTACCTTTTGTTTGATGTCCGTAACTACTTGATGCCCGTGCGGCCCGCACCACTCGCACATGGCTAGCTACGCCACTGGTATGGAGTCTTACAAATGGCACCCACTAGCCCGGTCAAACTACCCTGCCTCATCGTGGCGTACGAGTGGAAATGTTTGTGGAGGGGACGACTAGGCCAAACCCCAAAGGGTAGCAAAACAAAAGCTCCCTTGAGAGTGCCTACGAGGGTGCGAGAGCATTTTTATTGCTCTGTGATTGGATGTAATAGAGCCCTCACAGTATTTGTTAACGTGTCGTCCCTCAAGGGGCCGTTACATAAATGGCGCGCCCGCATGGTCAGCCTTGTAGATTAAAGGAAAATGGCGGGAGTCTCGGTGGCGCGCCCTCTGTCAGCGTCTCTAGTCCAGAGTGTATGTGTCACTGGAAGTGAACGTCAAACTGAACACGAGCCCCCCCCCCCGGCCCTACAGAATGGTGTATGTCAGGTGTTCATTCAGACAGGTAGAAGGGAGCTCTTATTCGCTTTCGTTGGTCCAAGTGCAATGAACAACTCTACACTACAATTTCAAATAGTACCAACATGGGTTGAGTAGACTCAAGGGAGCCCAAAAAATCCCGAAATTTAAAGCCCCAGTCTTCACCGGGATTTAAACTCGAGATGTTTCGGTTCGGAAGCTAAGCGCATTACCACTCAGCCATTGTCATTACACTCAGCCATTGTCATTACATTCAGCCATTGTCATTACATTCAGCCATTGTCATTACACTCAGCCACTGTCATTACACTCAGCCATTGTCATTACACTCAGCCATTGTCATTACACTCAGCCATTGTCATTACACTCAGCCATTGTCATTACATTCAGCCATTGTCATTACACTCAGCCATTGTCATTACATTCAGCCATTGTCATTACACTCAGCCACTGTCATTACACGCAGCCATTGTCATTACACTCAGCCATTGTCATTACACTCAGCCATTGTCATTACACTCAGCCGTTGTCATTACATTCAGCCATTGTCATTACACTCAGCCATTGTCATTACACTCAGTCATTGTCATTACACTCAGCCATTGTCATTACACTCAGTCATTGTCATTACACTCAGCCATTGTCATTACACTCAGCCATTGTCATTACACTCAGCCATTGTCATTACACTCAGCCATTGTCATTACACTCAATTCAGTAACGACTTGTAACAAATGCTACCTAACACAATTTCAATGATTACATTTGAATGCGAAATCGTCTCCCTTTGTTACATGCTTACCGCGCCCTTTCTACAAACATGATCTAATTGTACTCATTTCTTTGCTGTTTCTTTCCTATTCTATCAATCATTACAAGATGGGATAATGAGAGAGAGAGAGAGAGAGAGAGAGAGAGAGCACAATTAGGTCAATGCTATGGATATAGATTCACAGTTTGCAGGTAGACACAAGTTACTAGGCCGCTTTGTTGCATGAATAAAACCTGGCTTACCCGCCTCTTCTCCTAAACCCAGCAGACGTGATGTATTCGTTGAACTTGGTTGTAAATCATGGGTGGGCAATTTACTGCCCGCGGGCCACATGCAGCCCACCGGAAGGTCTTATGCGGCCCCGGGAAACCTACAGAATATGGTGTGCCCACAGTATATACATATAGAAATACAAACATATTAAAATAATTCTATAATCTATTTTAAAACTGTCTCGTAATAAAAAGTTTTAATTAAACGAAGATTAAGCTAATTGACTATACTTCAAGATATTCAAATCAGACGCAATCTCAGGCAAATATTTATTCAATGCTATCAAGAACTGTATTGAGTGTTGGGTAGGCTTGGAGTACGATGACAAGTGTAACAACCGATGGAGCTCTATCTAAGTGTTGTATATAATGTTTGACATTTAAATAGTCACAGGATTTCTGCGTACGCAGGCGTCGAATGTTTTGCAAAAAGGATTGGTGATAATTGCATCCTTATCTGTATAAACCATCACCATTTGTCTGTCAATATTTCAAGTTACTGAGTATTTAAAATAGAGATTTCTAAGAGCGCCTGATGTCAAGATAATCAAGTAGTCATTTCTTTAAGGCAAGGTGGCAATACCTTTACAACAGTGGCATGTCATCTTTGCAAACTGGGGCCTGGACTACTCTCCTAAGTCATATAATCAATTTCATTTTTATTTATTTATTTTATTTATTTTTTGCATTCTTCAACATAAGTATTTTAGAATTCAGAAAAACGCAGATGAAAACAAATCCTCCTTTTTAAACTGAAGTGGTGAGCCCATAAACGGCCTAGAGTACACTAGAGACTAGGGGAAGAAACTCTTAGCAGCTTTGCCGCGTTGTCTGCGAGTTAGTTTTTTTTGTCTTACTCTACTGTTCCCTTTTACTTCATCAGCACTGTTGTTAATCATCATCATCATCATCATCATCACCATCATCATCATCATCATCATCATTGAACTCCATTTGAGTGAGGGCTTGAGAGGTTCATATCCTTACTTGCTAAAGCCCTGGAAAGAAATCTTGATGTTTTGCGTAGTGCATATATGTCTCCATACATGAAACAGGTCGAGAAGTTTTGGTTTCCCAGACCTGTCGAGATGGAGATCAGCAAGTCTGGGGCAGTCAAAAAGAATGTGAGACACGGTTTCCTCATCTGGGGCACAGTAAGTCGAAGTTTGGCCATAGCAGTGCAAAATATGGATTTTTTTTTAATTGTTGCCATGATGGAAATTCACATCCTGCTCAGTGAAGTTTACTCTCCCTGGTAGGCCAAGGAATCAGCACCTACGTGACTCGGTACCCATTACATTATTAAATGGGTGCCATATTAAGGCTTCTCTTCGAGTCCGAAGATTAGTGGGGAATACAGTATTTCCCATGGCTGCATCCAGGTCTCAAATGTTTAGCCATCTTGAGTGACCTCCAGCTGTCTCGTTCCGACGCCACATGCAGCCAGGTGCTCTCTTCTATGTCAGCCAAGGAAAGTTGACGCCAAAGCTGGTCTTTGAAGCGTTTCCGAGGGGCACCTCTGTTACGTCGACCAGGTTTTAACTCACCAAAAAAGACTGCCTTTGGCATAAGTTCGTCTTCCATATGGGATTGGTGCCATAGCGTTGGCTTATATTGTGTGAAGCTATGATGACTGAGTCGATATTGGGGGACCATGGTCCAGGGCTTTATAAAGCTTGTAGTACAGGTTTTGAGTCAGTGACCACAAAAATCTGTGTTGCCTCACTTGCCGACATGTAAAGCTTTAAAAGTCACTGACTAAAGAGGCCAATCCTTGATACAGCTGCGGTCACAGGTTGGGTATCTGTAACACAAAGCGTCGTTATATTTTCACCCTTCTTTCTACTACTGTTGTGTATGGCATCTGCAATGCGGGACCCGTCCTTCATGCTCGCTCTCCGTGTGAATCTATCCACTGCCACTTTTTCCCAGCTGTTAGTGTCGACTTTGAAAACCTTCATGTCGCGTTTGCATAAATCAGTATACCTTAGAAATGAAATGGACGACCGGCGGCTCTCCTGCCTTTCAGAATGTCTTGTGGAAGTTGGCCTGGTGGCATTCTAGGAACGTGACCAAGCCGGCCAATGCGTCTTCTGCTGATAACAGAGCGGATGTCCTGGGACCCAGCAGCACCAGCGATACTAAGTTGAAAAGCCCACAACAAATGATATTAGGATTGTGTAGTTTCCAATTTTGACCTACAAAAAGACGTGCCCTAAAATGGAAGTAGCTTCAGATTGCTCAGATGAAACAAGATGGCGGGTTGAAAAAAAATCATCTTGTGTTTGTTTAATGGCAAGGCTTGTTTACCAGCATTTTGTTGAATTTAATTGAAACATTACCGATACAATACATTGTAAGGATCCTATACACTCGGTATGTACAGTTTAAATAAATAATACTTTGGCTAGAGATCATTTAAAAGTTGAATGGATTTCTTTATATCTCCCAAACAAATGTATAAATGGAAGTTAGATCTGCGTAGGTCTAAACTTGCGCTATAGAGCTTGAAATGCGAACCTTCAATTGTTAAGTTGAAAAGAATTCAATTTGTACAGTACATTGCAGACAAAGGGAAGCTAGATTGCTAGTCGTAAGGGTTGGATTACTTCTCTTTAAGCATAATTACGTTCGGCCAGTTAACGTAGAATTAAGGCCTACTAAAAGAAACAATAAAGTCCATCTTTTGCCATTTGAAGCTTTGTCCTTAATGTAATAAGATTTATTGAAACAAAATTGCACCTGCCATTGGTTTGTTTAAAGGGCTTAAATTTGTGTTTGTATATAATAATAGCTTCCTATTTATTAACATAGACATAGACTTGAATTATCGTGGACATTGGTTGGCAAGCTGTCGCCATTGAAATCGGTCTTCAGCAATATCCACATCCCTTAAAGTTGCGACGCCATGTTCCAATATATGTTCTTCGCCTATTTGTTTGTAAAAGTAAAGTTCCCTTTCAGACCTTTCGATCTATGGGGAAGATGGTGCAAAGATAATGTGTATCTGTGGGCCACTGTTAACTATGGTGTCATGTGGCCAGAATAACTGCCTCACTTTCCCTAAAATCATGTCAGATAGATATAAGTGTCGCTCGAAAGATCCCAGTCTTCACCAGGATTCGAACCAGGGACTTTCGGTTCGGAAGCCAAGCTCAACCACTGCACCACCTGTCTTTTTTACCAGAATTTTGTCCTTTGATATATACAATGAAGTTCCAGTAGAGTCTGACAGTATTGATAATGCCTTAAGCTATGCAGGCTTAATAAGACTACAATAGAAATGTTATTCTAGATACATCTACAATAGTATTGCTCAATACCACAATTAATGTCTAAATAGTGTATGCTAAACAACAAAGAAAAGTTAACATGAATTGTAGTTCTTATTTGAATATTTGTCACTATAGTGTTGATTTGGGACATTCAAGTTTATAAACAAGTTAACCATCAAATAATTAACCAACTAGTTATTTAGTCTGTTCTATTTAGAAAGTCCTTTGTTGATTTGTCTGTTTCTGTTTAACATTTTTTTGGATGTGACTCACAATTGAAAGGAGGTGCGGTGGCACTGCGGTAAAGTGCTTGACTTCCAAACCGGGGGTTCCGTGTTCAAATCCTAGTGAAGACAGGGAAGTTTCATTTTTGGGATCTTTGGGCGCCACCAAGCTCTAATAAGTACCTGAGATAAGTTAGGGTAAAGTAAAGGCAGTTGGTTATTGTGCTGGGCTTATTTACCATGGGTCAAAGAAACAGATGACTTTTACATTACCATCTCTGTAAATTGTAAGGTCTGAAAGAGGAACTTTACTTTTTACTTTTTTCAGAATTGAAGATGATTACATCCCAATGAGAACCTCCCACAGGATGGTTGGGAGATGAAAGGTTTAAACCCAAGACCATCGAGACAACAGTCCAGAGTGCAAACCATGTGACAGGCAGCTTAATAGGTTCTCATCAATAAATAAATTGACATTTGTTTATATTATACAGCTTACAAAATGAACGTTGTGCTATGATTCAATATAAAATGTCAACCATTAAACAACTTCATGAACAATACAGTCAAGTTTAATTTCAGTAAGATCTCTTGTAACAAACAAACTTAATACCTTTAGTCTGTAACTGTAACATCACCATGATGGACTGTTCTAACAACATAAAAGAATGGACGGACCTGCCATTGAAAGAGGTTATAAACAGTGCAAAGGATAGAGAGGAATGGAAGAAGACGGTCGACAAGTCTTGCTTGGTGTCCCAGCGGTCCATCAGACTAAGGGATAGGTAAAGGTAAAAAGTATCTCAATTTCATCAATTTAGGCCTCTATTAGCCTTAGAACTCTATGTACTCTATACAGTGTAGCCTACACTTGTAGGCCTATAGGCCTATGTCTTGCATTGTGTCTGGATATTTAGGCACCGGATATTTAGGCACCGGATATTTAGGCACCCGAATATTTAGGCACCCGGATATTTAGGCACCCGGATAATTAGGCACCCGGATATTTAGGCACCGGATAATTAGGCACTTTTTGACTAGGCGGATAATTAGGCACCGGATATTTAGGCACTTTTTAATTAGCGACCTTAATTTTGAAAATAATTTTAAAATGTTAACGTACATTTTGTAAAGGTCATCTGAATCAGATGACCTTTACATAATCTACCCTATAGACCACAAGGTCTGAAAGGGGAACTTTACTTTACTTTAACGTACATTTTATCCTTAGGCTATGGGCTATCGGTGACGTTATAAAAAATAGCAACTATAACGATTCTAACTAAAGAAAAGCTGACAAAATGGAAAAAAATAACAATCATGAGAATGTGTGGAAAAATAATGACTCCTGAGTCTATAAATAATATAGATATCACAGGATTCAGGGGAGGGGAGGTAGATATGATTCTCCGTTCATTGCTTCTCTCCATCACCAACCCCTAAGGTTGACTGGGGAGTTTTTTTTAAATTGATGATTATGCAATTTGTGTAAATATTTAGTTACTAATGTAAATACTTTAGATTAAAAAGTATTATAAAATATTTTTTATTATGTCGGGGTGTTTTAGCGATAAATATAATCGCAATAGCTCGCGGGAAAGGGAGGGGTCGTATAAAATGGGATGGGCAGGGTGGGAGGCACACACTCCCACTTAAAGGAGAGGATTTTTCGCAGGAAGATGTCAATTTGGTTGTAAACGTTACGTAATGAATCTTAAGGCTACACATTTGGGTCAAACTTTTTTTTTTACAAAACCTTATATTTTATCGTAATTTCTAGTCATTTTGCAAGGTCCGACCGTATATATATATATATTATAAATATTATATTACATAAATTTAAATTTCAATTGAATATATATGTGTAGGTAAAGGTAAACATTATTTGCCACAAAAAAAATTGAAAGGAGGTAACACACCTATACACTTACACATTACATCTTATAAAGGAGCTACCCATTGATGGTATAATGAAGGGGTGTTGATAATAGAGATTAATGCAGTTTAAAAAAAAATGAATACTACTTTATAATAGGTTATCAACACATTTAATTCCTATAAGTAACGTGAGCAAAGCCCTCCTCCTCATTCCGATACCCACTGTACCAAAAATGCTGTTCCAACCCTTGACCCCAGTGTGTAGCCTTAAGATTCACTACGTAACTTTTACGACCAAAATGCGAGTAATCTTTAAAGTGGGAGTGTGTCCCCCCCCACCCTGCCATCCGATTTAAAAGTACGACCACTCCATTTCCCAGGATGCGATTGCGATTATATTTTTTCGCCAACGCACCCCAACATAATAAAAATATTTAAAATACTTTTTAAACAAAAGTATTTACATTAGTAACTAAATATTTACACAAACTGCATAATCATCAATTTAAAAAAACTCACCAGTCAACCTTACGGGTTGGTGATGGAGGGAAGCAATGAGCAGAGAATCATATCTACCTCCCCTCCCCTGAATCCTGTGATATCTATATTATATATAGACTCAGCCTAGGAGTCATTATTTTTCCACACATTCTCATGATTGTTATTTTTTTCCATTTTGTCAGCATTTCTTTAGTTAGAATCGTTTTAGTTGCTATTTTTCATAACGTCACCGATAGCCCATAGCCTAAGGATAAAATGTACGTTAACATTTTAAAATTATTTTCAAAATTAAGGTCGCTAATTAAAAAGTGCCTAAATATCCGGTGCCTAATTATCCGCCTTGTCAAAAAGTGCCTAATTATCCGGGTGCCTAAATTTCCGGGTGCCTAAATATCCGGGTGCCTAAATTTCCGGGTGCCTAAAT
Organism: Biomphalaria straminea; assembly: GCA_021533235.1. Taxonomy (NCBI): domain Eukaryota; kingdom Metazoa; phylum Mollusca; class Gastropoda; family Planorbidae; genus Biomphalaria; species Biomphalaria straminea. The sequence goes on from JADKLZ010000687.1 coordinate 4,946,693, forward strand.
ATCCGGTGCCTAAATATCCGGAAATACGAGGTGCCTAAATATCCGGGTGCCTAAAGTTCCTAAATTCGTCTTGCATCAGATAGCCTACAGCAGTGATGCCCAACCTAATTCGACCTGCGGGCCATTTTAATTTCCAATACTCGTGGGTCACATCATCGAAAATATACGAAAACGAAATTAAATTGATCTGAAATTATTTGGTTAGAAACCCTTGGATCCGAAATTTAAGTAATTAATGTGATATGGCTTAAAATGTGAGTAGCATTGTAGCTTGCAGACTCGTTTTCATGTCTGTTTTTTGGTAAATATTCCCATGGATCCTACAATCTCTAGGCGTAGTTTCACTATCTTTTTATTCGCGGTTCAAACCAAGCATGACGTCATATTTTGTTTTACAATGCCGTTTATATGTTGTTGTTTTTTAAACAGCCACACTTTCTTAAATAAAACAAATATATTGGTTTATTATCATGTTCCACAAAAAAGTAAAAAATCTGTTTACTTTTAAACATTTTCTGCTTGCAGGAGGGGTTTCTACACATTGTAGGCTACCAACGTTTCGGCGGGCCGGACGGAACCACATCGCGGGCCGGTTCTGGCCCGCGGGCCGTATTTTGGGCATCACTGGCCTACAGTATTCAAGTGTGGTTGTTTTTTACTTTTACAATTTTGGTGTTGTAGTTTAAAATACATTTTAATAACGTTCTTTTCATAGTAATACAATCAGTTAAAAACCATTAGTTGTTTGTTTGTTTTACATTAAAATTAGATCTCTTTTTAGCATTGCGTTATTACTTTTAAATGGAGGAAGTATTCCATATTGGATTATTAGTAGGTCTACTGATTATTCTGTTTTGGGTTATTGATCATTTGCATCTTTGCTGCAGCGTTTCTCTAGGGGCGGGGCGCAGGTTCCTCTTACGGTGGAAAGGGGGCGCAACGTCCTGACAGAATAGGGGCGATATGGAGTGACTGTGTTTACCAGGTGGCGGTAAGAAGAGGCCAACGATTGATTGGTGGTTATACAGTAACGATAATGAAGTTAGCGTACGTTGTGCAAATGTGAAATGGCAGATAAATCTTGAGACATGAAATAGTAAAGGCGTTTTTTAATCAGTTTTTTTTCATTACTATTAGATTTATATCTTATTTCAAGTTAAATCTGTGAATAATAGCAGTTATATTGAGTTTTTGTTCACAAAAAAAAAGAAGTTTGTTCAAGCTACTTAAAGTTTATTGATTACAAATATAAAATGCCTACATCGGTTCAGTAATGGTCTACATAAGACTAAAGAAACATCTGTATTGTATAAGATATTAGCCAACGACGGTGAACGACCTATCAACAATAGGGGTGGGGGGCGGCGAAAATAAAATGTATTTTTTCATTATATTAATTAATCCATATCTGAATATTTGTAAAAACTATTATTAAGTCATAGCATAGACGTTGTTTCATCTTCTAATAAGACCTTGTCAAATGTATACCACCTTTCGCAAGAGGTGTAAGTAAAAAGTGGGTCAAAACTTTTTGGAGAAAAACATTTTTAAAAAGTCTCGTTATTTTTTTTTTTTTATTGGACAAAAAAACTTTCTTCGCTCTCTCACTCTCCCCTTCCTAGCACTGGCCTAGAGATGCATCTTTGTCTTTTTTTTTCCCGTTTATTTCTGTAAGGGTCATTACTAAAGGGAGGCTACTTGACTCCGGAGTGTTAGATCTAGATCTATTGATGTAGTCTAGATTGCGAAGATTGCGTGAAAAAGCAAAAAAAAAAAATAAGATCTGTTTTATTAGATCTATTATTGGTCTAGATTCCACCTTTGACGGCTATGACAGCCTATGTCACTCTGAGTCTATGGTATACTAATCAATCTAGATCTAAATTTATTCTAGAACATAGATCTAGATCTATAGAGTATAGTATAATATTAATAAGTCATTAAGTCATCATGTATTTTGTATTTCATAAGTATACTAATAGTAATACTAGACTCTATACTTGTGCATAATAATAATCTTCTCTACCTCTAGAGGTAATGTCCCTCTTGCGAAAAAATTAATTTGAATTTTTATAGCTCCGTAATCATGGTTAATCCTAGAAAAAAACTACAAACATCTATAAACTCGTCATCCATTTGCCCATAAAAATAGCTAGCAGCTAGATTGTTTTATTACGCTACGCTGCAGTGTACGCATAGTTACAATAAAATATGATGTTGAAGAGGGTCAGGTAATGAGGTCCAGCGTAACCATGTATCGAACATCATACTCATCTCTGTACACTAGGGAAATTTGCTTTACACGAGCGAACACCTCTTGTTTATTGTATTTAAAAATAATATTATCTTCATTTTTTTTTATTTTAATCTTAATTTCTTTTTAAACCAACTCAAGACTGACAGATTAATGTTACTTTTTCCACTTTTAATTGGTCCCTTCTCTGCTAAACCCTCAACTTTACAAAGGCCCTTACCTAGATCATCTTGTAGATCTAGAATCTAGTTGACCCAAAAAACAAACAAAATGCGCGACTCCCGCGACCCTGCGCGTTTAGCTCGCTCACTCCAGTCTGTGATTGTGACCTAATTTGGTACCAGATTGATCAATAACTGTCCCTCCCGCTATTTTTTTTTCTTTATGGTACCATGATAGGTGCTTAATTAAGAAAGAGAGTTTGCAAGACTTGAGAGAGAGAGAGAGTGAGAGGCAGGATTGTGCACTCATAAAAATATTTTTTTTTCCATTCACATTATATCCAAGTCATTAGCACTTGTTTTAGCTATATTCCCTTTCTTTTAACTCATTCACATCACACTTGGTTTAACACCTAAAAGAAATCAACATTAAGTAAAAATGTTAGACCTACGACCTATACTAGACCTAAAAAATCTTCTTAATCCCGGACCTACACTCCTTCTGTCCTAGAAGAAAATAAATGGCATCGTCCTACCAGTGCCCTTTGAACCCGTGTAAAACCCTTGTTTTTCAGAGTAAACGAAATTAGCTGTGTCTGAACTATAAAGAAATGGAGTATAAATAAAAACAATAGATCGGTTTTGTCTTAGTTATTAAAATAAAGGCTCGTTTTAACAAAGATTGTGGGCTGTTCGTTAATTTCAGGAAATAGGGGATGTTCGCAAGACGGATATTACTCAATCATTTAAAAATCTACACTTCTAGTTCTACAGATTCCAATTACCACTACTGCACTAGTAGTAGTAGCACTACAGAACAATGCAAAACTCATAAACTGATCACATCTAGATCTACAAATGTAGACCATAAAATTAAAAATCATTATTAGATTAGAGCTGATCATTAGAGTTAGATAGTTCAGAGTTCAGTCAGTAAGTTAAGTAAGGGCAAAGAGATGGAGTCAGTGCAAGTGAAGCAAGTTTAGCATAATCATAATTCATATAAAATCTAATTTATAAGCAATTGTTGCTGTCACTGTCAGTTGAATATGCAATAAAAACTGGGTATTTCATTTATAAATTAGTCTAGATTTAGATTCTAATTACTAACCCCAAACTTAAGCCTCAGCTCTCATTTAGGGCTGTATGAGTGCATGCCACTATGGCCTATGGGCTGGCTTGGCTTGAATTAATTAACTAAAAATTGTATCATTCATATTCATGTTAATGGCCTTTAAAAGGGGCACTCTGATGGTCTTGTTTAAAAAAAAATCTTTTACAGACTAAACTGTGTAATACAGATCTAACACATTTATTTCTGAAATAATGTAATAGCCTACATCTTAGTATAGGCCTACAGTCCTTCTAGTACTCATTGTAGGCTTCATCAGTTATAGACAGATCTCATCTATCACTAAGATATTAATAAGCAACATAATGACTTTATATTTTATTAAATCAATATCAAGTTTATGTTAGCATTAAATATTTTTAAATGAATGAAAAAAGAGTTAGAGACCAATAACAAAACAACCAGTCTTCGAGATGGCATGTCTAGTCACATATGAGTTGTTATTTGTCTGGTTGATTTGTTGAATGATTTTGAAATGGCCCAGATACAAGGTCCTTAACAAATCATAATTATTATCTTGAACAATGTGACCAAAAATTGATGGGAGTCGATATGCAACAGAATAAAAAGTGAAATGCAAAGGAGCAGAAAAAAAAAAAGTTAAAAAGAAAGATAAACAGCGAATAGTGTTGGAATCCTTTGACAAAAAAAAAAACACAGTAAAATTATTTATGTTTGTTTGCAATCATAAGAGATACAACTGAGCCTCATGATGACAGCGTTTTATTCTTAGAGATCACGCCACTTTAGCCAACGAAGAAATGCTTATGCCAAGACAACAAAAATTGAGGCTTTACCTAAAATAGGAAAAAATCTTCACAGCATTATTTGCCTGAAAGTTTTGGAAAATAACCTCAAGGAATTCAAATTACCTTTAAACAAGTGAACTTGATGGTCTTGATATAACATGGTGTGTAGTCAGCTTTATGATAATGACCATTAAGCTAGATTTCCTAGTAATTAACAAACCACAGATGACCTTGTTGGGTGGACAGTTTCAGCTATTGAGGATGGAGAGTTGAAGGTTAGAGAAAATGTTGAGGAGTGGAACCAAATCTGAGGAAAACATGCAATTGTTGGAATAATGTTTTAATTACCTAATATTAAAAATGTAAAATTTATTGACGGGAGTTCATCTTGTTATTATGTTGTGTTTTTACGCATGTAGCTTGTGAAAGAAGTCACTGCATTTGTTACTAATAAGATGAGAACATCATGATGTTTGAAAGATTTCACATTGATGGCTGTTGATAAAGACATTCTGTGAGTACATGAGATCAGAATGGAAAGATGTGCTACAGCAGGCTAGGGCCCTGCATGGGCTGTAGTTCCACTGATGGTGGATGAGTAAATGATGTGGTAGCAAGTAGTTATTGTAGGGGATCTTCACTAGCTTTGAATGTGAATATTCTGTACATGTTTATGTTAATGTAGGCCTATTTGGTAGCATGATTTCTTTTTATGTTAAGAAAGGTCCTGTTTCAATTGTTTTACTTAACTCATTCTTTAATATCATATAGTTTCAAAATGATGCAATGAATTATACCAATAGATAACCACACCAGCTACCTGCTTGTAGAAATATGTTCTGTATAACTTGCCTGCATGCATTTATTTTTCGATACAATATCAAACTTTACATAATGATGTTGGGAACAGGTATGATTGGATACTATAATATGGCTTACAATTTATAGATCTAGATGTGAACTTTATGTGAGGTTACATTAATCATGAAGCTCAGCGTCCCAATGTATTTTTCCCATTTTTTTGTTATTGATTGTTAAATGAAATAAAAGTTTAAAGCCCTTTCAGAGGTCAGAGTTAATCTACTAATGATCTAATGAACTAGATCTACTTCTAGATCCAGAAGTGCCTAATTATAAGTCAAAATGCTTTTTTTTTTTTT
>JADKLZ010000687.1:4970225-4997762 GCA_021533235.1 Biomphalaria straminea
CCCCCCCCCAGCGTTCCACTTATTCTTCAAATAAAAAACTATCGTTCAGTTGTTGTTTTTTTTGCGCAATAATACAGTTCGTTGATTACTGCTACACAAAGTTGAAATGAGTATCGATTATGTTTTTTTCTCTTACATATTATCTTTTTTCATTACATACATTAACATCTACGATTTTTTAAATAGAAAGAAATTGAAAACCAACTGAGCATGCTTTCCTAAGTAAACATTAAACAGCTCTTAATGGAAACTTTTGAACATTATAATCACATATAGTGGTATTTTCATGAGGACAACTAATGAAAAGTATATTGATTGGTACAAAAATTTTTTAAGATTTTTTTTTAACATATAAAAGTTTACAATAACTTTAGAAAATAAATATTTAAATTTCTTTTTCAGGATTTCAAATTAGAAAACTTATAAAAAAAACTTTAAACTCAATATATCTTGCACTTCGTTTTCAATGGACAGAATTGCTTGATTTGATTTAAAAAAATAGTTGTTAATTAATGTTTTAATGAGAGAACGTTGTTAGTTTATGTTTAATAAGAGACCGATATTAGTTAATGTTTGAATGAGAGAACGTTGTTAGTTGATGTTTTAATGAGAGAACGTCATTAGTTAATGTTTTAATGAGAGAATGTTGGTAGTTGATGTTTTAATGAGAGAACGTTGTTAGTTGATGTTTTAATAAGAGAACGTTGTTAGTTAATGTTTTAATCAGAGAACGTTGTTAGTTAAATTTAGTTTTACAAAGCTTCTTTTCACATGACGCCTTGTAAACATGCATTTGGCAAGAAACAGTTAAAGGTTTAATTCAAAGGCTGGTAGAGATTCGTTTCAAAACTTTGCTGCATTCTAGTATTCTAGTTTTAGTATTTCTGTTCACATATCTTGCCGTCAGGTCCAATATAAAAGAGATTGATGCACTCAGTATTAACTTCTTGCTCTTTATTTGAATAGTAAATCTTAAGAATACTTTCCTGATATTTTCATATTGTTAAAACGTATTTTTCTTTTTCATTAACATGCTAGTTTGATTTGAGAAAAGTTATCTTAATAACATTTTGAGCTAACTTTTCACATATTTCGTAGAGTAAATGTTTAAGTGCTCGAGCTTAGCCACCACTTTGAAAATAATTAACACTTTAATTGGAAGGTACGTGTGTGTTTAGTTTACTTTTTTGAGAACATCTGCCAATAAGAAAGTCAAGCAATGAAAGTTAGGCGTGTATTCACAGCTGGCAATCATATTTGTGCTGCGCCTCTAGTGTTTGTATTTTCAGAGAGACGGCAAAAATTTTCGCCGTCACACTTTCATAAAATCATTCTTTCATGGGTCTAACAGCAACACGATGAGCACACCAGCGAGTTGTTCATATGACACGCTATCATTAATTATATTATCCTATCTATTAGTATTAGCGGCAAAGAAAGAAAACCCTTTTTTCTAGAGAACCAAGAAAGTATAATTAGAAAATATTTTCCGATTAAGAATTTGGACTTAAGTAAACGGTGTACACATCCATTCAAGTTTCTTTTCTGTTCTTCATTTATTACTGCCTGCACTTCTTCATGAATCCTTGACATTGTAGCTGCATTTCCATGTCCCTGAGCTCATCATATTGATACGTTAAGCCCATCTCTTTTTAGTCGTTTTAAATTATCAGAACTGATACACCAGATTTGGCCCACATTAAGAGGAAAATCCTACATTTCTGTCATTTCAACATTACCATTGCAACTGTTAATATATCTTACAACTTCAGAGATCTATGTTAGGTGTGCTGTAATGCAAGAAACCAGAGTACCTTGCAGCTTTTATGTCTCTCATCTCTGATAAGTATATCCCTGAAGTGGTTTGCTAAAACATATATATATATATTTTTTGGTACAAGCTTGGAAAGTAACTTTTTTTTTCATCGCTGACTTGCGATCGTATAAGTTATTAATTCAGCACTGGCTCATATTTGGATAACATTTCCACAATCCCGAGAAAAAAAATTCATTATTCAATGAAAAGTCTTCTTCAGTTCGCCACCATATACCAACTTTTTCTTTGCTAGAAACAATGCGATAGTAAGCAATCTATAATACAAGATGTTCCTCTGTTTTCCATCTAAACGTCAATCATAGCAATGACGTCCTTGTCAATTTTTGGAAGCTAAAGTCCTGCTCCCAAAAATGTTCCTAATTTGAAAGCCTGATAAATGTTCTTCAGTCTTCTCTCGAGTTTCTCGTTGTGGACATGTCCACTATTTATCTGAGAAAAAAATCTTGCTATTGATGTTTTCCCATTTAGAATATTTTTATTCAACAATTTCTAAGCTTTATGATTTTGCTTCTGTCACATTTTAAAGTTGGTATTTTTAAATTATTTTTTAAAGTGCCTTTTTACACTTGGGTGTCACCCCCTATCGGGTGTCACCCGGTGTGGACCGCACCCCCCGCACCTGTCTAGTGACGCCTCTGCATGTATGTAAATTAGTGAATGCATAATACTGTTACATAGAAGTGTCAGCAAATCTATACATTCAATTTCATGTGTCATTTCCAGTATTGGTGTAAGTGAAAAAGGATCTTTGCTGTTGAAGTTATCTGTCCATGGTGAGCCAGGTCACTCCTCCATGCCGCCAAGAGAGTCGACAATTGGAATTCTCGCCAACGCTGTGAACAAGTTAGTCCCCTTTCAACATTACATTAGGTCACAGATTTGTGTTTTGTATTTTTTTTACTCTAAAGTAATTGCTGGAGGTAGTAATTGATATAAGCACTCCACTAAAATGCTTCCAGTGGCAGGCGTCTCAAACAGCTTTTGACAACTAGTCCAACTCCTAGCCTTCACATGTGGCTCAGTTAAGGGGTCAAGGAAAACTGTCATCGCTGACAAGAAGGCGCAAAGGTGAATAGACAGGCCTCACATTGGTAGGGATTATATGGACAGTAGAAAAAAAATGTACCTCTCAAGGTAGATCTAATAAGAATAGTCCAATTCCAGGCATTGGCGCACTGATCTATGTAAATCAATATGATTAGCGACAACTTTTTGTTTTCTTATTTAAATTTTTTTTTTGCATGGGAAATGCATATTTTTAGATTGTAAACCATACTAGTGTATTTGTAGATGATGCCCCAAAATTTTTACATACTAAGAACATACTAAGATTCAAATATAGATAGAAAAAAGATTATAAGGTTGTTTTTTTTTTAAGATTCATGTTTATACAAAAATACTTATTTCCTCTACAAGTTCAGCCTGGTTGTTGTATTTAAAATGTGAAATTGTACTTTCTCAGTCTTGAGACCAACCTGCACCCAAGTATGTTAGGTCAAGGAGTTGAGACTGATATGCTAGAACAACTTGTACCAGAGGTAAGCAGGTTAGCAGGAAAATTTTAACATAATGCAGAGTTGTATACAAGTATGCATCTTGCATATTTTGTACCTAAATGGATGCAAAAATAAGTAAATATTGGCAAAAATAGTTTATCTAATTGATCTACAATTCTGTAGGATTATTAAAATAGCTTTCAATAGCCTATGCACATTAAAACCAATCAACTGTTAAGCTACCTCTAGAAGATCTGCCTACGGTTACGCAAAATGCATATTCGTTACGCAAAATCTCCCAAAAATGACTGAGTACGCAAATATGAATTTAACCCGTCATGTTACGCATTTCGTATCTTTTTGTTTTCCCTCTCTAAACTAGCTTAGGTCACGGAGGTCACACTGAGCAGCATCTTCCACATAGAGGTCATGCGCTAAGCCGTCCTATGGGGAAAAAAAACAACAGAAAATGTGGGGTGGACACATTGCCCCCTCAGTCACCAACGTGACTTTTTATTTTAATTAGAAATTAATTATTTTGGATTTTAAAAAAAGTCGAATGCAAAAAAAAATAAAAAAATAATAATAATAATTCCTGATTCTCGTATTAATTTTAATCAAAAATATCTAAGCCCTATTGATTCAAAACCTCGTATTTTAGCTAGCTAGACGTCTATATCTAGATTTATAGACAGTATAGATTTAGACCTAGCTACTGTCCAAGTCTCTAAGTTCTTAGTAATCTTAGCTAGATTCCCTAAATCTACATGTAACATTCTATTCTACAATGAGGTCATCATCATCATCATCATCATCAAACTCCATTTGAGTGAGGGCTTGAGAGGCTTAAATCCTCTCTTGCAAAAGCCCTGGACAGAAACCCTGCTGTCTTGCGTAGTGCGTAGGCGTCACCATACAGGTCGAGAAATTTTGGTTTCCCAGACCTGTCGAGACGGAGATCAGCAAGTCTGGGGCAGTCGAACAGAATATGAGACACGGTTTCCTCTTCTTCCCCGCAGCGGGGGCACCGTGAGTCAAAATTTGGCCATAACCGTGAAAAGTATGAGCCAACAGGACAGTGGCCTGTCCTGCACTGTGCTATAACAGCTTGCTCAGGCCTGGACAGCCTCCACCACGGGGAAGTGCGGTCAGGGCGCCTCATGCGCTCCCAGACTCCACGGGCTTTTTGGGACTTGTCCCAGCACTCAAACCACTTTTCCATTTCAGTTTTTTGAATTCTAGCCAGGGCATGGTGAAAACTTACAGCCTGTTCAGTTGGTGGAATTTGTCCTCCCTGGTGGGCCAAGGAGTCTGCAATAGTGTTACCAGTCACACCTATGTGACTCGGTACCCACTGCATTATCACAGGAATGCCATAGCGCTGCTTCATGTTGTGTGAGGCCATGATGACAGTGTCGATATTGGGGGGCCATGGTCCAGGGCTTTGCAAAGCCTGTAATACAGGTTTTGAGTCAGTGACCACAACAATCCGTGTTGCCCTCAAATGTCCCTCGCCGAGATGTGAATCAATGACCTTTAGGGCTTCACAGACTGCCATGGTCTCCGCATCAAAACTGCAAACACTACCACATGGTCCAAAGATTTTAACAGAGTGGGAGCCAGGAAAGTCGAGGTAGGCTCCATAGCCTGCTCTTTCGGAGTCCAACAATGCCGACCCATCAGTGTATGCAAAAATAGCACAGGGTTTGAAAGCATTAATGGTCTCCAGTGCTATTATTTGGAGGTCGTTAGATGAACAATGTGGTAGTTCTTGATTCCCCCCGAGTCACGTGATAGTTGTGTTTACAATGCGCAGCGTGTTTAGTTTCAGTTAGTTTATAGTGGGAATCTGAAGCGTTTAAAGTCAATATTTAGTAGTTTCAATTTATTCATTAGCTCAAAACTATAATTTGTTAATGACAGGAGAATCTATAGATACATTTTTAAATAGTTTCAACTAAAAAAAAACAGTTAATCCTTCGATAGGAAGTACCGAAGCGTTGGCCTGTAATCTGCCATACTGAGATCAAGATTTCTTGATCTTCAATGACTAATATACACACACTTACAGATCTTAGCACTCGGGTAACAAATCCTAGAAAAAAAAAGTAACGCTTTCATCCCCCCTTCCTCTCTGCCTAAATGTAAACACGCTTGAGCTTGAGTAAAAACACTAAAAGTTGAACAGCAGACCAGTGTGTATTGGTCAGATAGCTCTAGGCCTAGTCTAGTGTGTAGTCAATATGTCGACTAGTTGTTATAAAAGATGAAAAGACTTCCATGTGTTTCTCCTTGTGCGTAATAGGCTTGAGTTGTTTAGCGTACAAATAACACATCTGATAGTCAAGGATAAATCTAGATCTACTCTTACAGTTACACAGGCCAAATGTGTCTTACCCCGCCCTTTCAATGTTAAATTTGGTTTCTAAGTAATAAAATGGATCTAGATCTATTTCGTCGACGCATTTTTGTAAACTTTATTGTAACATTTTGTATAAATAGTATCTCAGTAAATTTCTTAAAAATGATAGAACTTTTAATAAACACAATAATATATCATGATCCAACCCAAATATAATTCTTAATATTATCGATGTGTATATATGTGTATCAAGAATTGGAGGAATATGAAATACATAACGTACGTTACAAAATAGCTGAAGTTTATGAAAATAACATTGTTTTAAATGATTTACATATTATCCCATATATATAAATATATGTAGGCCTATAAATATATATATATATATATATATATGCCTTAATATATATATGTGTATGTATGTGTGTTTGTGTAGTTTACACCAAACTTTTTTTTTTTAAATCTTGCAGAAACCTTTGTAAAAACATCTTCTTCTGTATGTGAATGTATCATCGGCAATGTGTTGACGCTTATCATTACTATTAAGGAAATAACATTGATAATTTAAACCCATCCTTAAACAGTTCTTGGCCTTTTTGAAAACATTCGTCTAGTTATTAGAACATTCAGGAACTTCATTGATGTACTCTGCAAATTTAAGATTGTTTGTGACTGTAAAAGTTTGTAAAAATAGAGGAACAACAGCATTGGAAATATAGGAATACAAGGGGATTCTCCTCTTGTTTGCCAGCCATCACGTGACTTTGGTTAAAGTAGGTCAGAAATCCAGAACTACCTCATTCTAGATCTTGGTGACTTGGTCTACATTTCTAAATTTGTAGCGGCTCCACGGGCCCGGTAACACTCTCTACTCACTTAGAACTAAATTCTACAGTCTAGTGGATCTTATTTTTAATTTTAGATTTAGGTTCAAGATAAAGAAATGCAATGACTAGTTCTACATCCAAGGCCACTAGGTTTTCGGGTCAATTATGTGGCAACTGTCTATCCGCACGTAAATTGACGTACTGACGTGACCTCATCTGCGCGCGCGCTCTCTACTAGCAGAGTGCGCCTGGTCACTGCCTCTCTCTCGCTCTCTCTCCTTTTTTGGTAAATCTTAGATCTATGTAATATAGATCTAGATTTTTCTCTACAAATCATTCTTTGCATAATTTTGTTTAGTTTACCTATTATTAAATATACTATTTCTAGATCTTTAGCAATATGCCTGCTATGTGAAATTAATATAAATTAATGTAAATGTAGTATTTAGACAAATTATTTAGATCTAGTAGTTATGTAGATCTCTGCAACTAATAGTAAGTATTAGTATTAGTAATTAGATCTAGTCAATTCTAGTCAATCATGATTCTAGATCAATAATAGACTTTAGAAATTTTAGTTTCTAAATTTACTAGTGAGTCTAGTGATAGTTTAACATCACATATTAGAATTAAATTATCTGTCTTTCCATAGGTCTATATTAGTATATATTAAATATCTATATAATAATTATATAAAAATATAAAAGATACACACACATATATATATATATATATATATATATATTGTTTTGACTCTGTAATGCGTACCACCATCCAGGCTAGTGCACAGAAGCGCACTTCTAGTGAACGGACTAGAACAGGAAGTTGGCATTGTGAGAATAACGATTTCCGCCCACGTTGAGAGCCAAGATGAAGAGACAGTTCTAATGTAGATCTTGTTTTATGTATCTGTGACGTCATGTAAATAAACATCATTGTCCTCGTTGAGTTGCCTCACTTAAGTTATTGCATTGGTGTCAGGAGTGAGGATTATAGGCAACTCAACGAGAGGAGGTAGGCTTTGATTACAATGACATATTCGAAGCTATTACATCAGCTCTCAATTAAACAGCTGAGACAAGAGCTTCGGGACCGATGTTTAAAACCCGTCGGTAGCAAGGAAAAGCTTACGGCTTGTCTGCGGCAAGCATTGATTGAGGAAGATGAAGATCCGGAGACCTACCAGTTCGAAGTTGAACCTGAGATTGTGGATGTCATTGGCAAGATCCAGGAGTGTGGGGATGCATTTAAGGAACAATTTAAGGAACAATTGAGCATGATAAGGATCATGATGGAGAACATAAGCAGGGACATAATGTTGAATGTAGATGAAAGTGTATTGGCAGTGGAAGGACAAACAGACCAAAGTGATCATATGGTGTCGCAACCGAAAGAAGGCATAAACTCGCTTGTGACAGGGCAGCTGCCTGGTCAGGACTGTGGCTGCACAAACAGTGGTGATTTAGGCGCTGGGGATTGGAGCGCTGTCTGTGACTGTGTTGTGGGCAAGTCTGACGGGGGTGATTTTCAAGGCGAGGAACGTGACAAGGATTGCTGCGACAATCTCAATGGGATAAACCGAATCGAAAGGAAAGAGACAAACGAAGGAGCTGAAGTCTGTTATGTGCCTGAAACGTTTGTTCCTGATTTAACTGCAACGAGTACCTCAATGAGACGGACAGACCAGGACAACGTTGGGTCTGCGTCTAAGCCTGTTGCTATAGACATTAAAGACCTCTGCCTATCTACTGGTGCTCACGAGGGAAATGTGAAGCTCGACAACTGCATCCAGAACTTGAGCATGAAGTGTACATGCGGCGCATCACACAGGAAATGTGGATGCCAAGAAAACCATCAACAAGACATGTCTACTTCTACCATCATCATCGACATTGGCATGGATGAATGTCAGTCAACCCACTCTAAATCTGAGCTGTCAAGAGAAAGACATCTTCCACTTGAAGTTGAAGAGAACTATTTTCTGGACATGAGACTGTTAGCTGAAGATGAATTCGGCTTATCAGACTTTGTTTGCAATGTGGCTGCAGGTGAACCTGCAACTTCCATGAGAGGCGTCTGTCGACAGGGTCTGCTGAAACAGCGTGTGCTATCAAGGGCTGTGCTGGCCAAAACAGGGCTCGACACTATCTCTCTGTGTGTCAAATGGCCACGTCATTGTCTCAACAACAGCCTGGTCAACTGGAGAAATAGAAAACGGCACTGGAGAAGAACAATGCGGATGGCTTTGTGGGGAACACCCTACCGGCCGCCTGTGACTCCCACTGATCGACCTCCACCTGGACTGTCAAACCTCAGCTGCGATGTTTCTTTTCGGGACGAAAAGTGCTAAGACGGGGGCAAAGTTATGACTCTGTAATGTGCACCACCATCCAGGCTAGTGCACAGAAGCACACTTCTAGTGAACGGACTACAACAGGAAGTTGGCATTGTGAGAATAACGATTTCCGCCCACGTTGAGAGCCAAGATGAAGAGACAGTGCTAAATGTAGATCTTGTTTTATGTATCTGTGACGTCATGTAAATAAACATCATTGTTCTCATTGAGTTGCCTCACTTAAGTGATTACAATATATATATATATATATATATATATATATATGTATATATCCGGTATTATATTTGACATAATAGTCAATTGCGCAAGTGTTACACTTTCTGGTGCCAAAATACACATTTTGACCATCCGTGTTACACATTTTGATTTTATTTAGGTATGCAGGTCTGCTCTAGACTCTAATTCTAGATTCAATTCTCTTAAAGCCACCAAATTCAGGAGATGAAAGTGAGAAGGGTAGAGGTTTTAATGGAAGAAATGTGTTACATATAACTTTATGTTGTGTTAATTTTTTGGATTGCATTTCGTTTATGTTAGGAACTATAATAGAATGTTTTTTTGTCCTTCCTGAGTATATTTCTTAATATTTAGGAAAAATACACATTAGCCCCTCAAAAATACACTTCTCCAGGTCCAGTGGCGTAGCTAGGGAGAGGGGAGGAGGAGGAAGAATTTGAAAATCCCTCCTGGCCCCCACTTGAGGGGGCCCCCAAATGAGTGTTTTTTACATAAAAAATTAAGTATTACGCAAAATGTAGGGGCCCCCAAACGATGGAAAATTTCTAGCTACGCCCCTGTCCAGGTCTGGGAATATACATGTTTCCTTTTAGACATGTAGGCAATTCTGCATAATGTCAAATATTTTTACACTGACTTGGACAAATTCAAGTTTAAACACTATTAAGCAAAAAAAAAAAAATATAATAAAAAGTAAGAATAAATCTTCCAGGTACAAGCTGTGTTGTTTTTTTTTCTGTCACATTACACCACAAAACATTTAATAAAAAAATTAAATATTAATCTTATATATATTATTTTATATATATATATATATATATATATATATATATATATATACTAGACAGATATTACCCGCCGCCCGCGAGTCTTAACTTGCGTATTGCTGATGTATATAGTGCATTAGAAATAATTAAAGAAAATAGAGCGAATAATAAAGCGAATGCATGAATTCACATTAAAAAAATTATGAATGGAGCTAAAAATTGCTAATTGACCTTAAATTACTCGATATTAGGATAATAGTTGCAATCACGTAAAATGCATTAGAAAACAAATTTCACAGTTAATTGGATTAAAATATGAAATGGACTATAATTAGTATGTTCATGTGTTAAAGCTTAAAAATTCTTTGCGAAGAGATATTCTATCATCTTAGAGTTGAATTACAGTTTTAGACCTAGATCTAGGAATAGAGAGATGTGTAACCTTTTGGTAATGTCTAATGAAAGTATGTTCAACAGGATATTTATATTCGCAGATACAAAGAACGAATTTATGTAAAAATCCTTTTGAAACACCAATTCGAAGCTTAATTTTGTTAAATAATAAAATCATTAAACTATATTTTGTATTTTCATGCGTCAAAGTAAAAATCTATAAGTGCAAAGTGTATTTCTTAAAATTAGATCTGGATCTAAATCCTTTCGATCTTTTCTCATGTCAACATCGTAAACAAAACCTAGATCCATAAAATAGTATAGCTGTAGTAGAGTTGGTCAACTTTATTTTTTTTGAGGGTCTTAATTTTGTTTTAGGGCTACAATACATACACACAGGTCTAAGTTAGTACCCAAGGAACATTACTGTCAAGTTTTGTCAAGATCGGTGAAACTGTTTTTATTTCTATACGGGGACATACATACATACATACATACACACATTTCTTTCCCTTTTATATATTTGATATATATATATATATATATATGTATAGAAATATATATCATAATTTTTGTTATTAAATTTAAATTACATATATATATTAATATTGAACATTTTTGTTTATTTCAGATGAACATCTTTCAAAGGGTTTTGATGGCCAATATTTGGTTCTTTAAGCCTCTCTTATCTTGGTAAGTTGTTTCTTACATGTTCATGTTGTCAAATTTACTGGTGCTTTATTGGGGCTTGGTGGACAAGTGGAAGTTTGAACTTGAGGATTTTAGGATGCTCCTGAGGAATGACAGTTTGATGTTATGCTGGCCACATGTCACCCAGTTAACCCAGTCAAAGAAAACAGATGATCCTTACATCATCAGGTGTAATAACACTTTTGTTTCAGACTCTTACTTATACAGTGGTTCCTAAATTTTTTTTTTGTTCATTTCTTTAGTATTGCCAGTCATTTTCATAAAGATGTCCCCCGTACTTAGGTAGTAAAATTGGCTTGACTGATTAGTTTTCATTTGGAAATAATGATCATATGTGATTCATTGACACTGGCGTTGATTATTAGAACTAATATTAAGATAAGATAATTTTATTGATCCATTCTAATGGAAATACAGTTTGATTACAATTGACAACCTCAGCATAACTACTGTACAAAAACAATATTGATGAAAAATCCAAACAACATTCACACATGATACACATACACATTCACAACCAGTGCTTTATGACTTTAACTTCTATGTACTTCTCGATGACGACTGCTGACTCGTAACATTTGTGTTAGCTGCTCTATAAAATTTGCTAGTTGTAACAGTAAATATAAAAAAATCTGAAGGATGGAACTAGTGAAGGGGAGGGGGGTATCTTACCCTTTGTTTATTGAACATGTGTCTCTTGTTTATGGCTTGATTAGAAATTAGTTATTTGTTTCAGAAATTGGGAAGTTTCTACTTAGTAACAATGACTTGACTTAAAATAAGGATTAGAGTTTTTTGAGACAGAACGAAATAGGAGTCGACATAAACTGAACACTTTCATAACAGCTGTCAGGGTGAGGTATGGCGAGAATAAATGTGTTACTTTGTTATTTTAGTATGATAGTTTTTATATCCCCTTGTAGTGAATGCAAAGAGTGTTGCACGTGTTGTGAACTGTGATTTAGTCTTAGTTGAATGTGCGAGAGAGAGTGTGTTAAGTTAGTAAGGTTTTGCTCCCGGTCCAGGAAGGTTGGACGTGTACTTCCTGGACTGATATTAGTATGTGTATTTCATTGTTGGATATTAAAGTGTTGTTATAATTATTAATATAAGGAGTGTGAGTCGAAGTATTTTAAGTAGTAACTGTTCGTAATTGGAATTAAGTAAAGTAAAATATAAGTAAATAATCAGCATACCACTAGTGAGCCACAAGACATCTAACCAAGAGTCAAACATATATATTTGAACCCTGACAACAGCGAAGAAATAAGAAGCATTTTATAAACGGCTAGAAGTAGATGACATTCGACAGTTACCTTCATGATTATTAAACGTGTTTGATTTCAACACCAGAGTCGACTAACCCTATTGATTGTTCGGCCTTTCGCCTGTGTTATCGGTTTCTGCATTTCGTTCAGTGTTACCTCCATTAGGGATTGTTTGCATTTGACACAGCGGAAGTGCCTTAATGCTGAACAGGAGCCTATCTGAAAACTGTCAAAGAATTGGGCAATCAGACAAAACCAAGTCAAATGATATGGCAATCACATCCCTGTTTATTGAAATCAAAACTGTATTATATATGTGATATTAAGTTCTATATTTTAATATTTCCAGGGTAATGTCCATGAAACCTTTGACTAGTGCAACCATTAGAACAGTAACCGCTGTTACAAAATTCCAGGCTGGTATCAAGGTAAGATTTTGTTTTATAAGCTTTGGACATTCCCTCATGAAAGGAAGATTATTGCATCCTAGCCCAAACTTCCTGCAGGATGGCAGGTCAGGGATTGAACTGTAGACCATCACAAGGCAACTGAAATTTTATGTAAGAATTTAAAGACTGCAGACTGTATTTTTAAGACAAATCATTTTTTCACACTGTATACATTTTTAAAGGGAAAGAATTGAATTGAACTATGTTAACTGATTCATGTATACAATTCTCTTTGGATAATGTTAACACATTTTTTAAGTGGCATCGTATCTACATTCTTAAGCTGACTTCCTACATGGCCACTAGCTTGACTGATTGACTGACCTTTTACATGGCTTCTAGCTTGACTGGTTGACAGACCTACTAGCTAGACTGATTGACTGACCTTCTACAAAGCTACTAGCTTGACTGACCTCCTGCATGGCTACTTCTTTGACACACTAAAATCTCATTCATCCATTCCTTGCTTTAGCCATCTGTTTAAAATAAACTGCTATTTCATTCCTGTTTTTCCTCTCATTTGTGGATGTTATCAGATTCAGTTAGTGGACTTATTATTTTTACAATTACTTATATTATGTTTTTTTTATAAATGTATATTTATATATATATTTAAAATTGTCATTTTAAAAAAAGCTTACTATGAAGTATAATGTTATTGTTACTGGAGGGCTCTTGTGTCTGATATTTTAAGTTGGTTTTATTATAAATAATTTTTCCCTGCACATTTTTTAGAATAACATCATTCCACCACATGCTGAAGCTATAGTGAATCATAGAATACATCCATCTCAGACAGTTGATGAGGTTAGTAGTCAATATAAGCTTTAGATATACATGTCTAGGCGTAATTTATGTACATGTGATTGGACATATGGGTGTTGTGTCAGAACCTACAGGTGTTGTGTCAGAACCTACAGGTGTAGTGTCAGAACATGACAGTGTTGTTAGTAAGTTTCATATGTGCCTCAAGAAATGATTATTATAACCTAGCCCAAACATTTGCAGGATTGCAGGCCAAACATAAGTTTCCACTCTCAACTATTATAGTGACATTCTGAAGCACAAACCACAAAGTGGCCATGCAGCTTTCCTTGTATCAAAAATACATAGATCTGTGTTGTGTCAGAAAATGCATAGATCTTTATTGCTTGTGTCAGATGCTATTTTTTTTTTTTGTTGTTGCAAAGTAAAAAAAAAAAAAAATATTAAGAAACTGCTTTGGATAAAAACAATGTTTCCTTAACTGTTCTAATGGTAAAACTGACACCGTATGGTGAAGCAGAGAAACAAACAATCTCATCTCTCTTCCCGAACTAGGCTCTTTACAGTGTCATCGTGCCCTCTCTGGTTCATGAAATAAAGGAATGCCAGTCAAGTGTAAATACGAATATTTGTTTTAAAATATCAAGCCACCCTCACTATGTGTTTAAGTTTGCCCTTAAGTTATACGCTTGTGTACATGTCCAGTATTTAAATAGGTTAATGTGTTAGTGTGTGAGGATACTTATATTCTGTGATCTGAGCCATGCAAAGTGTATCACACTTGACATGTTTTGAATCTTCCGTCAGAATTAAAGATTCTGACAAGATGACAGTCCAGAGCCTATGTCCTCTGACCAGGCAGCCACCCTTCGTTCCAGACATGTTGAGTTCCTTTAACTGCTCCACCTGCCAATTTATTTATTGGGGAACAGCTGCTAATTATGTTGAATTTAGAATTTTCAATTTTGAATGTTTACAAATTTATTCACATTTTGTTTTTATATTAGTAGTTTATCACCCTACTTCTTTCCCCTTTCCTTCTATCAAAACACTTTGATTAACAGTAAGCTATAAAGTAATCCTTTTGTGTAGTTACAGTCTTTGTTATTTCAACTGTCCACAGGTTATCAAGTTCGACAAATCAATTATTGCTGATGATCGAGTCAACATAGAGGTATTAAATAAGATGGAGCCTCACCCAGTGGCAGGCTATGGAAAGAAAGATTTTGGCTTTCAGGTGATTAGAAATCAGTTTATATATTGATATCGCTGGAACTTATAACACATAATACAGACCGTGCATGTATAGTGAAAGGCAATTACTTTTCAGATTAAACACAAGTTCCCCTTTCAAACCTTGTTGTCTATAGGGCAGATGATGTAAAGATCATCTGATTCTGTGGCTTAAGGTTAACAAGGGTGTCATGTGGCCAGCACAACAACCAACCGCTTTTACTTTTCCCCAACTAACGTCAGGTACCCATCAGAGCTGGGTGGACTCAGAAGCGCCCGAAGTTCCTGAAATTAAAAATGCCAGT
Source organism: Biomphalaria straminea (assembly GCA_021533235.1). NCBI lineage: Eukaryota > Metazoa > Mollusca > Gastropoda > Planorbidae > Biomphalaria > Biomphalaria straminea. The sequence continues at coordinate 4,985,232 of JADKLZ010000687.1, forward strand.
CTTCACCAAGATTCGAACCCCAGACCCCGGTTCGTAAGTCAAATGCTTTACCGCTCAGCCACTGCGCCTCCTAAACACAAATCATGTATACATAATGAAATGCTATAACTTCTCAGTGAGATTAAATAAATTTTATGGTTATTGACATAATTGCTTTAACGCAGGTGCTGCCATTTTCTTTATACTAAGCTAGATTTTTTTTGTATTAAATCTAGATTTTTATAAAAATTCCTGTTGACACCCTGAGATCTTAAGTTCTCATTCTTTCTGCTTTTATGGCCTACAAGTAAATAGATGTTAAAAGTCTAACTCATCAAATGTCCACCTTTATTCTTTTCAATACAAGTCTCTTTAAAACTCAAAATAAAAAAAAATCATTGTCACAGTTCTAGGTTTAAAACCAATATTTTTAACACTGTATGAACCTTGTAAGTTCCTATGAGCTGAAATCCTAAGTTTTTTTTTACAGAGCTTATGCTATCTCATAGGTGCAGTAACTGAGCAGTCAAGAGCTTTGCTTTCAAGCCAGAGGTCCTTGATTCGAATCCTCAAGAAGACTGGGATATTTAATTTTGATATATTTGGGTGTCTCTGATTCCACTAGGCTTTAATAGGTACCTGACATTAGTTGGGGAAAAGTAAAAAGTGGTAGGTCACTGTGCTGGCCACATCACACCCTTGTTAACCTTGGGCCACAGAAACAGATGACCTTTACATCATCTGCTCAATAGAATGCATGGTCTGTAAGGGGAACTGAACTGACACCCAGAAATGTTTAGTCCTCATTCTTTCTGCTTTTTGGACCAATAAGTAACTACATGTTAAAGGACTGACTGAACAAAAAATCCACCTTTATTCTTATCAATACAAGTCTCTTTGAAACTCAAACTAAAAATCACAGTGTCTTCTAGGTTTAAAACCTTTTAACACTGTATGAATCTTGATAAGTTCCCATGATCTGAAAAGCTTAAGAGTTATTTTTGTCAGTTTATTTGAATTACAGTAGAATTATTATGTTGTTATATATATAATAATTGTCAATATTTTCTAAGTTATTGTTTAATTTCTCTTGCAGGTTTTTAAAACAACCATAAATCAAATCTGGCCTAAAGCACTTGTTGTACCTGGTAGGTATTATCTTCAAATACAAATATTATGTTAATTTTAACAAGAAACATTTATTGTCAATTTTATGTTAGTTGGATAGGTGAATGTCACTTGACAGTAATTTTAAGATCTTGTGATGTCTCTATTCACTGGAATAAAACACTGGAACTCATTAAAGCCTGAATATTTTATTAAAATTACTTTTGTATTGCGGCTCTTATCTTATAAATTACAGACACCCATTCCAAGATCTAATGGCAATTAGAGAAGAACTAGCAATTTTTAGCTAAATGATAATTCCAACTTAGCCGGAGTCTACTCTGTGATAAGCCATTAGTTTTCCTGGCTAGTTTGGGCGACCCATTCCAAGCTCTAATGGCACTTTTGAAGAAGAAGCTATATTTGGCTGAATGGAAATTCCAACTTAGCTCTGGTAAGGTTTCAAACTTGAGCCCCCCATTAGCTATCCAAGCAGTTATTGCCTCTCAGCCTCACAGCCCATCTTGCTTAACACAAAGTGATTTTTACAATGATCAAATGCATAGCAGACTGGCATGTGCCTGAAATGTCTCTCATGTTTCAGTATTAGTCTGTCACAACATCCTTATGCCAGTTTATGAAAAAATATATAGACACCAGAAGACTATTATAGAAAAAGACAGCATTTGTGTGTGTGTGTGTAATTTGGCTGATTATGAATTTCTTTTTGCTGTTTTTTTTTTTATTGTTACATCTATTACATCATATTTAACCTAAAGAAATACTTCCGACTTAATTTAAGCAGAGTTGTGTTTACTGTATAAAAGCTATAATTTAATAATTTAGAATCAAAAAGGAAAATTGAAGTTACATTTTTCTTACCAATATGCTTATGTATCTTATATTTTTTTTTACAATAATTAGCTGCTAAATCAGTTTTGAAAATAGAAAGCTTGATATTTCAGTTAAAATTGCCCCATGGACTCAACTGTCCTATGTGCTTTAAAATGGAAGGAAAATGTTGCTTGAGTGGTTAAGTGCTTGGCCTCCGAACCAAGGTGTCTAAGGTTTCAGCCTTGGTAGGCTCGGATTTGGAATTTCAGGATTTGTAGAACACCCCTGAGTCCACCCGACTCTGATGGGTGCCTCACATTAATTGGGGAAGCAAAGGTGGTTGGTAATTGTGCTAGCCTTATGATCACTAGCATGCCATAGAACAAAAGACAAATGACTTGTATATCATCTGGCCTATAAACTGATGAGTCAGAAAGAGCTTTCCTTATCTACTTTAAATAAGAAACAACTTTGCACAACTTGTATGGTGTAATCAAATTGAAGTATCAAGCACACTTATTCAACTAATCAATCTCCTTAGTTGTATTACTTCTTCTTCTTCTTCGTTCTCATTGTTATGTTGGAGGGTTCAGATCACTACACCAATATCTGAGATGAACTGCGCAGTGGCTTCCAAGTCAGGGAGCTCCCCATATAGTTTTCTTTCTATTGGGGTGTTTTGGGGCCAGTGTCTTAGACGGGCCTCTTGGTAGAGAGCCCAGTCTTGGAGGACGTGGTCTGCATTCTCTGATGACACTCCACATGGGCAGATGTCACTGGTTCCAATTTTGAGCTTCCGGTACATGTGTTGTCGCATTCTGTTGTGTCCGGTCCTAAGTCGAAAGATTACACGTTGATCTAGTCGGGATAGCTTATAGTAAGCATCATCTTTCTTGTGATTTGGATGTGAGCTTGTCCATTTCTCATTTATTTTATTTATAATTAATTTCTTCATTTCTTCCAAGTTGTATTACTGATATTCAAAGATTCACAAATTGATACATTTAAAAAAAACTTTTTTTTTTAAATTTAAAGGGAGGATCCCCCCCTCTTTCCACCTCTCAATTTTAGTAACATCTTCTCAATTTGCCATTCGCTGCTGCTGTTGTTTAGAATTGTTTGAATTAAATTAAAAGTGAGCCATTGCAAATATATTTATATTTATTGGTTAGGTTTTCATAATCGCCATCAGTTAACTAATCTAATGAAAGGGTTATAATCATTGTGACTTAATTACATTTGAAATTTTAACAAATTTTTTATTTTATTTTTATCTACTTTTTTATGAGCTGCCATGATATAATTATATGTATTCATTGTTGTCTAACTTTTTATTCTTTTTTATATCTCTCAATAGGTTATTGTAAAATGTTTAACATCTCTTTTTTATCTCAAATGCTAGTTAATGTAAGAAAAATTAATAAATATAATTGTTGTTCATGGTTTTTCACTTTCTAAACGGACATTACTTTCTCTTAACAGCTATAATGTTAGGCAACACTGACACTCGCTTCTATCTCAATTTTACCAAAAATGTGTATCGCTTCTCACCAACCTACATGTATCCTGGAGACCCGGCTCGGTTCCATGGCATCAATGAACGTTTGTCTATTAAAAACTACGAACAGGCAATCAACTTTTTCTATCACTTGATGAGAAATGCTGACCGGGCTGATTTAGCACCTACTCATGAAGGTCACCACGACCTATAGGAAAAAGTACATGCTAACAACATAGTTTATAATACCTTCAATGTATTTTTTTACATTTTCTAGCATCTTTTGATGCATGGCATTCAAAATGTTATTTATAAAAGTCTAATGAGTTTAATTAACAATTTGTTGTACAAATTAAGTCATGGTATTGTGAGATTTTTATTAAAAGAGATTTTTTTTTTCATTATATATTTATATATATATGCAGATTATTTTCAGTGTATTTGCACAGCCTGTGTGAATGTGTATCAGTACAGCCTGTATGAATGTGTATTTGTTCAGCCTCTGTGTATTTAGTGACAAATTTCAAGCCCATCCTTTCCCTCCCCCATATCCATCATTTCATCATTGTCATTTATGTTTTATGCCAGGTCAGTAAATTTCCCATATTATGCAAATTTATTATTATTTATTATAGGGACCCACTCAGCATATTGAAAGACATTTTATATCTACAGACATATTTGCAATGCATGGTGTTTTAGGTATCAAATACTTTTAAATTGTATGTATGTTCGTTGTTAGTTGTTTAAGCTGTCAGATCACAATATTTGTTATGCATGGGAGAAAAAAAAAGTTGTTTTTCTCTCAGTGATTATGTTGTCTTTATTGGACATGGGCAACAAGTGCCTACCTTTTCAAACTATTTTTATTTTATTATTTGAATAAAAAGAATATTTGCCAATTTTTGCCAATTAAAAATGTAAAAAAAATAAAATCATTATAAAATGATTTATGGACAATTAACTAATTTAAGTAACCAAGAAACAGTGACCTGAAGAAGTCACATCATCTAAGATAAAACTGCGCTTGTAATTCAATTCAAAAAATCAACTCACCATGATTATTTATTTCATTTCATTATATAGAGTTTGTAATGTACTTAAATAGTGTGAGAATTTTCCATGTTTTCTAATATGTCTCTAACAAGATAACATAGAATTGAAAGGGAAATGTTCAATTCAATGGTAAAATATACAAGTTTATTTACACTCTTCATAGTCACCTCTTTAGTCATTTCTTGTTTGTCTACAAAACTTTTTTTTTTCCCAAACTGATATCAATCAGAATTGTAAATGGAGCTCAGCCATAATTTACCAGCTGCTTGACTTTCCTTTTTTTTTAAATATTTTTTTTTGTTAACTTCATCTTTTGCAGTATTACACTATTTTTAAAAACGTTTCTTTTCAATGCAGCCATACCATTTAGTTCTTTAGTTGGGTTTTGATTTGTTGTTGTTGTTTTTTTGGCTAGTTGCCATAATTTCATTATACTAAATGCTTTATCTAATGGTTCCTATATTTTAGAATAAAAGTAAAGAACAGCAGTGTTGAGATCATGTGAAAGCCTGTCTATCTATAACTGTCTTGTGTCATTTTACATCTCAGGAAACAATCTTTTTTCACTACAACTTTGTTTGTTATTATAGTGGCCAATAGTATGTTGAGATTTAAGCCATATATAAAGTTAAGAAAAGAAAAAAATCTTAACAATCATTTTTTAATTAGTTTTTTTAGTTGTTGAAAGTTGTTAGAAAATCAGTTTTATGATAGCAGCAAGTAGATTTTTCATTTCTAAAAAGTGCTGCTGCTCTTTTATCATAATACTTTTGTGTATAATGACCATAAAGGTTAATGTTAGTAAAATTTGCTTGGCTTTCCTTTGGCTGAAGCATCCTTCCTTTTGCACAGATACAAATGTTTTCCTGCTAATATCTCTAGATTTTGGCACAAGTCAGAGTATTCCATGCTTACATTACTTGCATTTTTGTTTACATATTATCTAGCAACTTGAACTGTTTATTGCTCATTGATTTGAAATACTATATACATATTTCATGCATTTTTTGAACTTTGTCTTTCTTTGACTTTGTCATGGTTTCAACAATGCAGGTGCTTCTGGCCAGGACGTGATCACTGATATCACAAATCGATTACATACGCTGATAACACTTCATGTTGACTTTTGTAAACAGCATTAAGATGACATTAGCAAGGGATAACAGGTTTCCCCATCATGTATTTAAGAACATTGATATAATTCATTACCTCAATATTAAAAATGTTCTCTATGTTGTGAAACTATTACGATATATGTTGATGTTGTTTTTTTTGATTCTGCTAAAAGAACATTTATAGCAGGTTTTTTATGTATCATATCCTATAACTGAAATTAAATTAACATAAACAATCTTGGCAAGTGTTTACTACTAACAAAAAAAAAACAGTAGCTCAGGCCAATTGATGTCCATGGTAGGACTGTAAGCTCCAACGGGGGAGAGTTTTAAGAAAAAAATGAAAAAGAAACTTAAAGACTTACAATTATAGAACACAATTTTCTTTAGAATTATAGAACATAATTTTCTTTTTTTTTTTTTTTCTTTCCTTATCTATTTACATATTTTTGGAATTTGATTTTGAAGTGATGTTAGATCATTAAAACTAGTTTTGCTTTTTTTTTTTAATTTTCAAGTAGTTTGTAGGCCTATACAAAAATTTTCTGGAAATCGTTTTGATCAGCAGTTTCCCCCTTCATCTAACAAGGGGTTATCAGAGAGCCCTGTTTCTTCAAAGCATCAGATATTCATTCCCCTGACATCTAGAAATTATTTCTTCTCATGGTAGGTAGGAAGGGTTTGGGTATATGTCAATGGAATCTAAAAATAAAGGAGGCAGCACTGGTCAATGCTATAATGCAAACATGGGCGTAGCTAGGAATTTTCTATCATTTGGGGGCCCGGAACAATTGTAGTTATCAAATGATCGGCCAGTGTTTGAATAGTCTCAAGAAGGCATTGGGCCTAGCTGCACCTTTCATTCCATTATAATATATAGTCTATCAAAATAAATCTGAAACCTGATTGTGGCTTTCATATTGGACAAATTATTAATTAGATAATATGAACTTTCCAACAAAACATCTTTTTTATTTTGTTTTTAACCTTACAACAGAAAATAAAAGACGAAACATACATACCATTGACTGGCATTCAGTAAAGGCAAAGTGTTTTATCCCATTGTTGTAACATTTTTAAGATTAGTTAAACAGACATTCCACTTTTTTAAAGATTTTAATTATATTTTTTTTTTTAGAAATATGTAGTTTTTTTTTAAATACTGGTATATATTTTTTAAATTACACTATGCTTTTTCTGCTAATCAGCAATATAATAGTGATGTATTCATTCTTTTTGATGATTATTTTAAATATATGTATTTATTTTTGTATTAATTTATATTTTATCTTTGATTTTTTTAAAATCATAATGATTGTTACAATAGTGATTTTCTTGTAAATTATAATTTTTTAAAAAATATGACAAAATTCTCTTGTGTTCTCTCTTTAAGTTGGTTGCAGTTAGATAGGGATCTGTAAACAACAAAAATTGGAAGAAGTTGTTATTTATTATCTAATTCAAAATATCTTCATAATCTAAACACACACACACCCCTCTAAAAAGTTTGTTTTTAATGAAAAGATATTTCTATTTACAATTTACACTAAGTTCTGATCAATGCTGCAAAAAGATTTTTTATCCAGAAATTAATTTTCTTAAGAATCGCTCTTTTAGTTGGTTATATACAGTGAGATGAGGATCTGTAAAACAAAACTAAATAGGAAAAAGTTATTTATTATCTAATTCCAAATATCTTCATAATCTAAACACCTCCCCCCTTTTTTATGAATTTAATTTTTATTTACAATTCACACTAAGTTATGATCAATGCTGCAAAAACTTTTTTTTTTTATCCAGAAATTAATTTTTTAATTAATTAATTAAGAATCACTCGTTTCACAAATCGGCAAAAATAACATTGAAGAAAAATACAATGCTTTAATACATATATAGAGGTATATATTGACCAAGCATTTGAAAGTGATATTTTAGGGAAATTTTTAATATTTGAATACAAATAGGGCTGGTTTATGGTTTAACACTTGAATAGTAGTTTGCCAAATAGAGGAAGGATATCTTTGAAGAATTAAGGTCAGGACATGGCCAAAAATGGGCTAATGTGCTAAACAAATATTATGTTCACTAATTAGACGTTTGGTTGATGGTATAGAACAGTTCACTGAAAGATAAGTCATGGAAGATTGATTTTAACAAAAAAAAACATTTTAATAAATATTTAAAAAAAAACAAAGCTGATATTAAGTGTAGTTGTAACAATTTATCTTTGGATCAGTTATGTGTTTAAATTTGTAATAGACTAACAGTAGTAAATCTGTGTAATTAAAAATAATCTACATATTTTTTTTTTAACCGTGATTTCATGCTTTTTTAATGGCTATGAACCTATAACTTGTCTGGACCAGTCGAGAAATAAGAGGGTATCTGTGTGAATGTTACCGTGATTGGTTTTTAAATGCATAAAAAGAAACTTTCACTCAGGGCTAAAGGAGACTAATTCAACTTATACCACCACATCTGTCTAGTACAATTTCTTTCGTTTGTTTGATACGAAAAAAAATTAATTGATTAACTTTATTTTTTTCCTTGATTCTTGTTTGTCAGGTATAAGAAATAACTGTGAAGAATTTCAGCTTGATCAGAGTTTGGGTGGAGGCACAGTGGCTGAGCATAAAAATGCTTGGCTGCCAAAGTGGGGTCATGGGTTCAAATCCTTGTGAAGACTGGGATTATAATTTCGGGATCTTTGGGTGCCTTTCTGTCCACCCAACTCTAATGGGTACCTGACATTCGATGGGGAATTAAAAGTGGTTGGTTGATAGGATGGCCATATGGCATGGAAAAAGATGACCTTAAAATCATTTGCCCTATAGATTGCAAGGTCTGAAACGAACTTTACTTTTTTCTTCTAGAGATTGCTTATGGGAGAAATAACTTGTAGAAAATTTGCACCAGACAGAGTGAATTTATATACGCTTTTTAAAATAAGGGGAAGAAACGCCACCGCGCCTCCTAGACCATTCTACCTTTGTTTATTTAAGGTAATTACACAGGGTAAACAGTACTAGAGAAAAGTAGATGCCATATTTGATAGAGATTCTGATCAAGGCAAAAGACAGAGGAATGGAGAAAGACTGTCCAACAGACTATTACTTAGATAGGTGAAGTTCGTCTAACTTAGTAAAAGAATCTGTTTCTTGAATTAAACTGAATGAAAATATTGACACAATAGGAAAAATTAACTGATTCAGTCTAAGCGACTTTTGATAATCTTATAGAAAAAAAAATCGTCATATATATAGGCTATATATCATTTCTTAAATAATGAATGCTATTTACAACAGTCTGGTTTTTTTTTTTTTTTTTTTTTGTGGTTTATTTTTGGTTAAATAAAGTTAAAAAAAAAATTAGGGCTGTGTTCAGTTATATCGGACGGGCTACCAACGAACGTCCATTCACAGGTGCGATCCCACTACTGCGTGACACGGGGAATTTTGCCTGCTGGGTTTCCCCCCTGAGCCGGTGCTTCCCTCCTTAGTCAACCTGGAGGTCTCATGCTCCCACGAGAACGCCATATTGATGCCAGGCTTAGTGCGGACACCCGATCGACACAGTACATCCGAGAGCAGAGCTCCCGTCCTCAAACCGTCCAACAACCCAAGCCTCCAAGTAGCTGGATTACAGGAATGCGCCACCATTCCCGGCGATCGCAAGTGTGAAATATAAGCTTATATACTGACTTTATCAAACACATGGCTTATTTGGTCTTAAAATGTTTGTTTTTGAGTTTTCTTTTCATTTGAAACAAAATTAATTTGAATTTTAGTTGTCACTAATAAATATTTTTGATATTTAATTTTACAGATGGTTATGATCGAGTTAAAAACAATGGATGCATCTATTTATAGAATTTTATTTTGAGGCTCTTACAGGGTTTATAAATTTCTTAAATAATCAGTTAATACATTTTTACACATTAGATGTCTATAGATAACTTTAAAAAAGATTCTTTGTATGATTTTTAGTTAACAACAATAATATAAACCTATATAATGTATTTCTATTTATTTGGAGAAAATCATTGTCTTCATTATTTTCCACATATCTAGGTCTGTGATTTTATTATAATTTGCTTTGAAAAGTAAAAAGTATAATCCAAAAATGAAACGCACTTCGTTTTAATGCAAACAATCTAGAAATAGTTTTGGATTCAAAAGGCTGAGAGGGCTTGCAAAAGAAAAAAAAACTAAATGAAATATACAAATTTAAGAGTTGTGGATCCATATCAATGTCCAGATTATAGATATATTTGTTTGTTTGTAAAGATTTTCTTTTCGACGTCTGCGCATTGTAATCTATTTGACTTTTTTTAGACCTAGATCTAGAATCTAGGTCATTCGATAGCAGCTTTTAGCTTGAGCTGAGTGACTCGAAAACAGTGTCTGGCTTAAAAAATTTTTGAAAAAAATAAATCTAGTAGTCTTAAATAATATTTTTTATTATCCGATAGGACTTTGTGGTTTCATTTCGGTGCGTTTATATGACTATTCCACAATTCTTAACAAAAAAAAAGAACATAAATATATATGTTTAGTTTTGGTATGCGTTCGGGACTGTCGCCCTAATGGTGTCTGGTTCGAGCCCGCCAGCTGCTATCCCCCGTCGTCCTGTTGGAGGCTTGGGCTAGGATTTATAATCTTCAGATCTGAAGGAAAATGAGAAACAGCGCTTAAATATTCAACAACCATATTAAACAAACATTTCAAAATGTGATGTGTGAAAAGTTGTTTCTATTTAATAATTTCCAAAGTAAGAATGATGCAAGGCTACTAAGAGTCTATCTCTTCCATAAATAATCTTCCTGTTAGGTAACCTCAGTCTTAGTAGCAGACGACTAAATAAGTGTGTAGGACCAATGCCAATCTTGTCTATCCTGAAGATAAAATATATTAGGCAGTGGTGTAACTAAGGTTTGGGGGAGGAGGGAGGACAATTAGAAAATCCCCCTGGCCCCAACTCGAAAAGGGGGAGGGAATGTGTTTTTTTACAATTAAATATTACGCAAAATGATATTAGGCCTAGTGTGTTCAATTTTTACAAGTTTATTCCGAATTTGCAACGTGGAACATATTTGACTTTTTGTTGTTGTTGTTGTTCATAACAAGATACAGAAGCGAAAGCTTTTATTTAACTGTGAATATGCTGTGTTAAAATAGAATTTAAAATTGTACTAAATAGACAATGAAACAGAAAACCTTGCACCACGAAAACTACTGCCTTCTGCTTTCATCTAATTAATACCACAACATTGAATACAACAGTTGGCTACGTATATAGGGCCTATAAAGGAAGGGTTTTAAAATCTATTGGTCCGGAATTACTTTTATCAAATTAGGCATAAATATTTACTTCCAAGTTCGTTCCTTTCTTCTGCATTACAATTATCGAGAATACGACTCATATGTGTATTTTTATATGTGTGGTGGGTTTGGGTGCACAGAAATAAAATCAAATGATGAAGACAACATGTAGGCCGCTTTCAATTTCTTTATTATCAATGTATGTACACTAAAGACCTGCAGCCATACATAAGCACATGGTGTAGAACCAGGCACAACAAGGGAGTGGAGATGACGTGGCTCCAACTACTAACAGCAGACACTACTGTGGCAAGAGACGCCGGTGGAATGGACCACGTTGGTCTGCTTCGCTATGCGGGAAGACCAGACGTCATCATGGGGGGAAAGGTCAAATGGCTATCGGGCTGTCCGGTGTAACCTAACCAAAATACCCACTCCATTACATATGTGCATGGAAGTGTGAAGGGAAGAGTGGGTGGATCGATGTAGGAATTAAGAGGGGGGGGGGGAATTTAAATGGCAAGCATTAAGAGTTATATCAACTTAAAAATTCTGGTACTTTATAAGTGGAAACCAAATCTTCAAATATATACAAATAATAGACCTAATTAAATATTTAAAAAAAAACACTTTACTATGAAAAGTTTGAAATGAAAAGTTTGCAGAGAGATATAAACTAGAAAGGGAAAGACTGTGCGTTTACGTTGATTATCTCCTCTTAGAGTGGGGTTCACGTAATCGAATACACTTGGAATGTGGGCTCATAATGCTCTCCAGTGCTTTTTTTCTCCCAACGGTGTCGACTTTGAAGAGCTTTATGTCGCGCTTGCGTAAATCAGGATACCTTCAAAAGTGGGCGACCAGCGGCTCTCCTGCCTTCCATTAGATTACCATACAAAATATCTAGCGGGAGTCCACCTTGAGGCATTTTGCGAATATACCCAAGGCGTCTAATGCTGATAACAGTGCAGTTGTCTTGCCCCCCCCCCCCCTGCTCTTCCTCGTTGGTCATTTGTATCTTTCCAGCTTATTTTAAGAGTCGGCGTATTCCTTAAGAGATTTGAACCATTGTTTAAAGAGGTCGATCCTTGGTGCGCAAGTTGATCATTTGTAATCACCTTAATTTGCAGCTTGTTTCGACCTGTTGTTGTTCTCCGGTGTGTTCACGTAGACACAATTTTAGAACCATTGGCGGATTCAGTTTTGCGCACCAGTCTAAGAATAAAACAGAAATTACAAATTACATCTTTTTTTAATCACTAACACATTACTGGCAGCTTACACGACACCAAACTCCACACTTCAGTCGCCATGTCTTAGAAACTTAAATTCCCCCCTTAAAACTTTTAGTTTTTTACTTTAGAATATAGAAAACTATAAGTATAGTTTATTTTTGTTTAGTTTTATAGTAAGGAAAAAAAACACAAAATGATTTATAGATCTTTTTAAAACAAAAACCTTGATGCTTAGTCAAGGAGGTAAGATATTAAATTAATCCTTATTATAAGATAAGATTAATAATAAGGGACTTTGGGTTGTCTTCGAGTCCGAAGTTAAGTGAGGAATGCAGTATTTCCCGTGGCTGCGCAGCCCCGGGTGTTACCTACATATTTCGCCACAC
>JADKLZ010000687.1:5004863-5030890 GCA_021533235.1 Biomphalaria straminea
ATTATTTTGGAAAAGTAAAGGTGGTCATTGTGCTGGCCACATGACACCCTTGTTAACTGTGGTCACAAAAACAGATGACCTTTACATCATCTGCCCTAAAGGATGGTAGGGTCTGAAAAGGGAACTTTATTTTATTTTTGTTTTTTATTATAAAATGAAATGACATAAATTTAAATAAATGATTTAAATTTTTGTTTTTCATTTAAATTAATGAAAAACTATAAACTGATTTTATTTGGGGGATAATGTCATTTTAATTTTTTTTACTATCCAAATTGTAAGATTATTGACCCTAATAATAAATTTTATAAGATGACTTTGAATAAATACTCTTGGTAGCAGTTTTAGAATGTAATAGTACATCTTATTGTCTTTTTTAAAAAAAATATTTTTTAACCCATTAATGCCTTGTGTAATGGTTTTGTTACTTTTATACAAGACACCTTCATTAAGCTAGGGCTCAATGAATTGATCTTGTCTTTGTGTCAAGAGTTAACCTGCAGTGAATAGTTTGATTGTGCTACCATTCCTTATTTGGCTTTCTACCATCTTTGCAGAGAAATCTGAAGAACTTCCTCAGGGCTGTGTGCTGGAAAAGATCTACAGCTTGCAGAGCCTAGATGACCTTGATATTGAAGGTGTGTACCCTCTGTACAAGCAACTGAAGATCAAAATGGAAAAGGAGCCGTGGCTGATGTAAGTTTTGCCCCCCCCCCCACACACACACACATTGTTATGCCCTCTATTGGCTATATTTATTCTGTATCTCAGGCTCATGGGGCAAGGAAACATTGAGCTACTGAAGCAAATGTTAAAATCTTTATAGAGGAAGGGAAGTTTTGGTTTAAAAGGCATTCCCCCAACTGTAACGGATGACCAGAACCTTTAAGGTCAAAGCATTATGGTGATCATGACAACCTTTGCAATAAATCTTGAATTAAATTTATTGCAAAGCTTGTATCAACTCACTCTGTCTGTCTGTCCAAAAGTTTGTACATGTTATTTCTCCGGCACCCAATCTCAGGTCAAGCTGACATTTTGGCACAATTATTTCTTTTTACTGACAACACAAAAATAAATGTAAAAAAATTAACCAATCAGTTAATTGAGTGTTGGTAATAAATGACTTTGTTTGGTATCTGAAACAAGAGAATGAAATAGTACATGACAGAAGTGATGGTATAAGCTGAATTAGTCCGCTTTATAATAGGCTGCCGTCTCAGGCTTAGTGAACACAGACATGAAATAGAAACAATAGACAACTCAACAATGCTCCATGTTCATAGACTCTTTGCTAGTAGACTGGTTACCGCGTTGGCTTGAGAAACCTGAGACGGTATAGCTCACAAGTTCAAATTCAGGTTGTTCCTTTTTTTAAATTATTTTTTTTTAAATGCTATTTTATTGTTAGTCTAGATCTATTACAAATTATATTAAATGATTGATCCAAACTAATTGATACAAGTACGTTGAATAGAAGCATTGTTTTTATAAAAAGTGTTTTTTTTTTGTTGTTCTTGTTTTGTATTTCACTTCCTCTCTGACCTTGGCTTCATTAGTGAGTTTTAGTATCTTGGAACTTTAGGTATCTACAGAACTGGTTGGATTAGTGTATTTGATTTTGTTTTCAGAAATCACTGGTGTTTAAATGGGCCTTATGATGATGTTTCCTGGTTGCTGGGACGTGATGGTGAGCACCTTAGTGACCTTGACCCTGATTCACTAGATTATGCTGTTTTAAAAGTAAGTTTGAGTCTCTTTATTTTTTATTTCCATCCTCAAAAAAAAATGTTGATTGACGATTGCATTTTGTACATTAAAATAATTTTTTTATAAACAATGTTACGTTACATATTGAAATATAATTAGCTGGCTTTAGATTTAAAAAACAATGTCTCTGATTATATATAGACCAATTAAGTTATTTTATTAAAACTATTTATAAGAAGATTTTTTTAAAAAACCTGTCCAACTTTTGAATTCCTGTCCCAGGTGAAGAGATTTTTGGTGTCCAAGACTTTACAGGACTGTTCCATCATTGCTGCTATACAGCCAGTTACTAAGAGGTGAGATCCAGGCATAGGTTACTATACTGTTCAGGGGGAAAAAAAACTGTCATCCATTTTTAGTAGCGCAGTTGAGAGGCTAAGTGCTCTTGAACTTGGCTACCTATGAGGTTAGACCCCCCTCTTGAGCAGTGTTGTGTTTACTGAGCGCCTTATGGCAGCACGGAAAAACATTCTCCCAGATACCCCCTCCCTACCACTGGTCCACAAATGAGATTGGACCAAAGCACCCTGAGCATGCTTTAAGCATGAAAGTAGCGCTATATAGAAGCCATAATTTATTTATTTTATCTGTGGCAGGGTGTCTGCTTGGCTTCATCCCAACAGGCTTGAGTTCGAATCTCAATTTGATCTGAGTTTTGTTAACTGAGCACCTTGAGACAGCTTGTAAAACCTTTTCACCTAGACAACACCCCCCCCCTTTTCCCCTCATCTTCCAATAGATCCACACAAAAAAATTGGACCAGATTGCCCTGAGAAAGAGACACTAAACAAAAAGAATTATTTAAAAGAAAAGAATTACTTGGTTATAAGTTATGTTTAACTCAAGGTACGACTTCCAGGATCCAGTGGGATGAAGGTTTCTCAAGATAAAAGTTTTTATTTTTCTTTGTGATAAAATAATGCAAGTTGTTGTAGAACTTGGATACTAACATACGGTACTGTAATACAAAATTAATAAGAATTATTGCATCCTAAACATTTTATTTTCTTATAAGATTATATATCCTTTTTTTTTTATTCACAAAAACTCATTTGCGTCAGTATTTTTATACAGTCTTCCAAGTTTTCTATGTGTACCATGTTTTCATTAATTTAAAATTCTAAAAATAAGTTTGCAAGCTGATTTATGATTACACGTTTGTTTTTTTTTATCTTTTTAAACAGCATCCAACACAAACAAGATTTTCTCAGGTTTGACGGCGACCTTTACCACTTCTCAGTCAAGGTGATTGACCTTGACCCAAAGCCTTTTGAAAAAGTTGAGACTTACTACCGCCAGGCTTCAGACATAGCCAAAACTTTTGCAGAGACGTCATCAGCTTTTACAAAGGACTGCGACAGTTTTTAATTTTCACAACTCCTGCAAGGCCTTCGGACAACGGCATTATTATGAAGGAAACAGTTGTACGAAATTGAAGAACAATGATGTAAATAGAGTACTAACATTCCCCCCCCCCCCCCCCCCCTGATGTTCCCGCCTCCACAAGAATCATTTGGATTTTCAGTATTTGTGTCAATGTTTGATGCTGTTCACTATGAAATACTTCAAAGTTTCTCATTGCAAAACTTTAGTTCAAAACTTAAAGAGCCAATCTAAATGACTTTTGACATGTAAATGTAATGTATCGGTTATATGGAGACTGGATTTCTGTTAAAGGATTTGTTGTGGAATATTTACAAATATGTTTTTACTGAGTGCATAAAGTTGTTTATGTATTGACCATGTGACTGCAGTTATTGTTTGCGTGGTTAATTAGTCCATATGGTACATCTGTCTATGTGTTGGATTAGTCAAAGGCTTGTGTCTAGTAAATTTTGAATTGTGTTCTAGTCTTTAAGTCCAGAAGTTGAATAGAGAACAACTCATATCTAAATGGGTTGAAGTCATTGTGTATCTGGAAATGCTTAAGATTTCAGAATGATACTGGACATTTTTAGGGCTAAAAAGTTACATTGTCCTTTGTACAAATACATTTGAACTTTAGTCTATCCACACAAAATTTAACTCCTATGTTCTATCCACACAAAAGTTGGAGCATTTTTGTCTATCCACAGAATTTTTTTTGGTCTATCAAGTAAGATGTCTAGTTTAACTAAAATATGCTTTGAACAGTTAAAGAGACAAAAAAAGAGAAGTTTTATTATCTATGTTGTGTTCTAATTGAAGATGTATTTACTAATAAATAGGTCCTAGTTCATAACTGTCATTGAATTCTTATTTCCACTTATTCAAATCGTTAAGTACTTAATGTTACACAGCAGTCTATACAGACAATCAGATATGTCCAGTGATATGTGTTTATAAAGAAACAAATGAAGTGTATATATTTATTTAATGTGCCAAAACCAAGTGACTTAAGTCTCTGACAATGTCTTGTCTCTCTGACTTTTTTTCCATTGAGTGTACTACTAGTGAAGCAAGTGATATAACTCTTACCAAAAACAAAACTAAGAAGCTCCATGTGATAATGCTGGCTCATATCATAGTTGTAGTTTATGTATATTTACTGGATCTGATTATCAAAACAAATTTTTTTTTTTAAATTTATGAAAGTTAACCAATTTTTATCTATGAACTTCCAGCAACTCATATCAGACTTATGATACAATTCTATTGGAGTTATTTTGAAAGGCAGCTTTAGTCATAGTCAGTGTGCCTTGGGTGTACAAATACTGCAGTCATGGATAAATCTGGCTTATCAATATGGCTGACTGGTTATTTGGCATGAGCTCTGAACTGTCATCACTGTGTTTCTGAGTTCAAATCCTGTTTTCCGCCATCCTCTGCCGTCTTGTAGGAGGGTTGGTCAAGGACATAATAATTTTTTATTCCTAAAGGAACTTCCAAAACTTGTCAAGTCAATTGACATAGAGTAAAGTAATTTAGTTCAATTAGTTCTCTCAGTGATTTATAGTCTTTGAGAATAGATTAAGAAGAAAGAAGATCTTTATAAGCGATACACAGACACTGAATGAGTTTGAATACTGATGGACGATTTGTATCCAATGTATGGAGACTTTCCAACAAAGAGGTTCGATACATAATCTTGGAATTCTTCTAAACTTTGTCTCACAAAATACTGTTTGAAATGCTATGGATCAACACTTTTTAAAATGGAATTTATCCCATTGTCATCTTTATTTCTCTCACATTTTGCAAGTCCTATTGGTGAGACCACAAGAACCTCTATTTTGTAATAGCCTTTTAAAAGTCACATTGTTTGCGTTTTTATTTCTATATCGAATATGTTAAAAGAATTATGATAAATCTCACTAATGGCTCATTGCATCTACTTTATGTATGAAATAGTTGTTAACAAATTGCAAAATCTTGTATATATATTTGGTCCTTCCTCATTTGTATATTTTTTGTTGATTTTATTGTACACTGACTTGTGGACATGAGCTTTCTGGTCTAGAAAGTCACTGTGGCTTGATTGATCTAATACTCTATGGAATGTGTGAATAAGAAAAAACAAAGTAATGAATCTTGTGTAGACTAGTATGACATAGTAACTTGTACAGCAGGTTTCTTATTGTGCTGTTCAGTTGAGACAATGCATGGTTGAAATGTATTCATCATAAAGAGAAATGTATTACTGATGAAAAGAGTCATTTTTTTATTTTTTTTTCCATTGATGTGGTTTCATTCCCATAAATAACAATTTGTCCTTTCATTATTGGCCACTATACTTTTATACAGCCAGATAGAATGTTGTGCAATTTAAAGTTAGAACAACTTTTTAATGAATATAAGTTTCATTTGATGAAAAAAAAGGTAAATGTTTCTCTGTGAGTCTGGAAGATGGATAATTAAGATTGATTAATGTAATCTAGTTGACTTCATTTGTTTTTATCAAATTAACTATAACAGACTTCTAACAGGTTTATGTCTTTACGCATACGTTTATGTCTTAACATCTGCTTCCAGGGAATTGCTGAACAGATACACAGAATTGGGTTCATACTTGATGCTCTAACAACCCAAAGAAGTAAACATAATTTTTCAGGACATTGTGTTCAGTAGCCTGACACTCTGGCATTGTGGAAACAACAGAGTTATAGAATGCAAGTTGATTTTGAGCTTTCAATGACATTTTTTATATCAAAATTTTTGTTCACCCTAAGTCATTCCCATATTTATTGCTTATTGCAGTTTTGGTTTTGTGTATATGTATATTAAACTTAGTTGTATCTGCATAATAGATTGTGACAAAGAAGTTCCTTTAATATTGTGTAATATTTACTGTGTGTGATGATGATTTGTCTTTATTTATATTGTATATTGGAAATTTAAATATTTAAAAAAAGAAACTATTTATGCTGTTATACTTGACTTCATTGCCCTGAGTTTACTTGCAACTGAAACAATCAGAGATTTATAACAATTAAAATAATGTTTAAGTTGAATATTTATGTAAGGTTTGAACCTGTTTGTTTGGGGTGATTTGGCTGCCTGGTCCTGTAGTATGTACTCTGGATTCGTTTGATGGTCCTGGATTTGAACCCTGCCTGCCACCATCCTACGCTGTCATGCGGCAGGTTTGGGCTAATACGTAGTTATCTTCAAATCTGAATCGTGTAAAACAATACATGGGTAAAAGATGTTAGGTTGTTTGTTTTTTTTTTGGGGGGGTAACCCTCTGATGTTTGGAAAGATGTGATGATTTGAGATTTTGTTCAAAGGTGTTGAGCTGATGTTAACAGAACTCTCATCCCTGTAGCACTGTATTCACATACTTTGTTTTGAAAAGGTTTCACCTCTTTGTACTATTTACAAAGTCCTCTTTCTCTGGGATAGTGTGGAGGCCCTTGAAATGACTGTCTACATTTTTTTGTTTGTTTCTTGAACTGAATCTCCTCAGCCATGATATGGTGTCCTTACACTACAGTAAGCATCTGATATTTGACTCAAATAAACCAGTCCATTGATTTGTTTTGATTCAAGAAGGTTCCAGCATACAATATGTGGTTCTTAACAAAGCCTGATACACTAAGCATCTGATATTTGACTCAAATAAACCAGTCCATTGATTTGTTTTGATTCAAGAAGGTTCCAGCATACAATTTATGGTTCTTAACAAAGCCTGATAAACTAAGCATCTGATATTTGACTCAAATAAACCAGTCCATTGATTTGTTTTGATTCAAGAAGGTTCCAGCATGCAATATGTGGTTCTTAACAAAGGCAGATGATGCTTGTGGCAGTGTTGACTGTTATGTAAGATATGTATAGTGTCACTTATGAAATATTGTACAGCATGTTATGTCAGTGGGCTAATACCAATAATTCTCTTGTAGTGTGTGTAGACAAGGCTTTGAAAAGCTACAGTAGTCATTCTAAACATGATGTTCCTGAAGCCTTAAGCTTTCAAATGTGGCCTGAAAATGTTACAAAAATAAAATATGGATTTGGTGCACTTGAGTGATTCTGTGTGTTCATGAAAAGTCAATTCATTGGACATTTCAATATCAAGAGAGGAATAAAAAAAAAAACAAAGGCCAGGTTAAGTTGATCTAGAGTTAACACTATGTGACATGTAAAGTTCCAATTTCCTTCTATACATCAGCAGGTCATGTCAAAATCACATTCTTATTTTGTTTTAAGCCTTTTCTTGTTTTGTACCCAGCCAGCATTTGATTTGGTGAACACCAAAAGTTTTCACAAGATGTAGTTCATACTCATTCCCCCAGTCTGTGTCATTTCAATTAGTATTTATTAATTAGAGAACTGCATTAATGTAACTTGTTGTAAATGAGAGTACCAACTGTACAATGTGTTTGGCCAATATGAATCTAAAGTGACTTGAAAGTCAACTGTATTAACTGTTTGGTCAACATGAATCTTTAGTGACTTGAAAGTCAACTGTCTTTCCACCTCCTACCTAATAATGGATTTTCTTGTTTGTATTCATCAATACATTTGTGTAGGTTTTATAAGGATGGATTTTTTGTATAACAATCTAACAGAATTATATTATGCCACCTGGAACTTTATTTGAAGCCATTTCTGATGCTCTGTCATTTTTCTCCCCACCATGTAAGGCTTTGCCTGCACGAGATGTCGGAAAATATGCAGATTGCAACTGGGTTTGGGTAGTCATGCACTTATCCTTAATCTTTGGAATCAAAGACATTGATATGATTATTAGTATACAAGGGTGTTGAGTGATTTAAATTTTAAACATTGTCTTTTGATTTGAACTGTCTAGACAGATCGTGATATGCTCCATACTTTCATCAAATGTGTACCGTTACATTGGTTGATTATTTACTATTGAATATACTGTAGCCTACACCCTGCATAGTCGAGTAAAACTGGAAAAAATACTTTCATATCTCCTATGACTATCTGACTTGTTTGACTGTCATCTCGCCAGCATTGGCCTCTTGTCTTTTGAACATGAGCTTCATCTATGGGCCTTCAACTCTCTATGTGAATATTTCAATAGTTCAAAGCATTTTCCTTTTTTTTCATGTAGAAATATATTTGCATAGAGGATGTCAGTGTTCACACTGATGGAGAAGGATGGTCGACAAATCTGGCGTGGTGCCCCAATGGTCTAAAAGACCAAGGGATGGGTGAAGAAGGCTCACGCAGAACTTCAAAGCAATGTTTGTTTGGATTTGATCAACATAAAATGTCATCAGCATTACTTGTATTTAAGTCACTGTGGATGTTGTTTACATACAGGTAGATTTTGTATTAAGTTTGTTACAGAACTAAACTCTGCCTCTAGAGTCCATTGGCATTCAGTTGCTTAAAGGAAACATATTCGTTTTCAAAAGTCTATATATTATTCTATTTATTATTGATTGTGAACATGGATGTTCTTATGTTGTATGTTTGTAATGGCTACTCCAGTATTGATCTGACACAAATCCCACTTTTGATATCACATGATAAACCAAAGCTTCAACAATGTTCAATGGTGAAATGAATTTTTTAAAATTGAATATTTATTGTTTTTTATTGACACAGTTTTGTGTGTTTACATTTACTTAGATTTGTTAGATTTGTTGATTCGCTTGTCCTGTTATTATTTGTAAGTCAAGTGGACATTGTGTTTTTTACCATCTGGTCAGTTTTGTCTACATAATAATTTTTGTTGTTTACCATCTGGTCATAAGATTGTATGCAGTTTTAGTTGAAATACAGCCAGTTTGTTGTTGATGTTGTCCTAGACACATTGTTTCCTGTTCTTATATGCCACGATAATAAATTTAAAGTGAAGTGGACAAAACTATTTGAAATGTATTTTAAGATGTTTACATTACCTATGCATTTATGAAAGGAAGTTTTATTTTTCAATAGGAAAAGAAGAGCATGATTTACTGGTATCAAATTCAAAATAAGGATTTTGACAGATGATGTTTGTAGATGCTTACACAAGATGTATGTGAATGTTGGCAGAAAATGTTTGTAGATGCTTAAACAAGATGTATGTGAATGTTGGCAGAAAATGTTTGTAGATGCTTACACAAGATGCATGTGAATGTTGACAGAAAATGTTTGTAGATGCTTACACAAGATGTATGTGAATGTTGACAGAAAATGTTTGTAGATGCTTACACAAGATGTAAATGAATGTTGACAGGGAATGTTTGTAGATTCTGATTGAGGATGACAGAGAACGTATGTTGAAAGGAATGTTAAATGAATCTTGGAATTGATAGTAAATCTTTTCAATTTTTGTCAACATTCATTACATTACTTATTAGTGTTTAACTCCAGCAGGGGGCATAAACTCCCCTTTCCCAAATGTTGTTAGTGCAATAGATTCCTGCATGTAAACATTGAAAGTATTAGGATTGGAGAGCTAGTACTAGAAGAAAGCCAGGGAGATCTTAATCTTGCCTTTTCATTTTTAAACTTTAAAAGAAATGTTGTCCAAGTTTTTTCAACTATACGTGCTTGACATTTTGTCTACATTGACCTATTTTGAGAACTACATTACAGTAAAGTATTAAGAGCACTCTCTACGCTCTTCCGCTCTGCGTTTTCTTTGTGTTGGGGGGGGGGGAGGGGTTCCTATTTCCCAAAACTTCATCAAAATTATGGTTTCGCTGGCTTTTCCATTGTACCTTACCCTCCAAGTTTGTTGTTTTTTTTTATTTTTGTTTTGTTTAATGTTTAGAACTACTGGACTAAAAGAAATGTTTGATTTCAGCAGTGAACAAAGTTTGTATTTTCTTAATACTCAGATTGAGATATCCAACTAGGGAACAAAATACTTGTGGAGACTTTAAGTTCTAAATGTACAGCAGATAGAGCTCACTTAGACAATGTTTTATCCTTGTAGGCACTAGTAGGATATGATTTAAAAATAGCACCACAAGTGTTCAGGGTAGACTAATCTGTACTGTACATGGAGTTGTAAATATTGATCATTGATTTTTTAGGTAAATATGGCTAAATCATTTATTGATTTATTTATATTTTTAAAAAATATGATTGCAATTGCTTTGTGATTGAAAGTTAAAATATTAAATAAATATTTGTGAACAAATGAAGTTCTGTTTAGGGTCTGCTTGTTAGTGGTGCCCTAATGTTTGGATCCTCATCAGGCATCATCTTTGTGCAATCAATTGTTTATATACTCTTTCATTGTCCTATGTGAATTTTACCCACTACCATTTGAAAGCAGCAAAGTTTATAGGTGAGCACCTTCTGCTGTTAGAAAATAGCCTCTAACTAGACTTGTTGGCTGTAGACTTGTTGGTATGGACAACTAACTAGAGAGCCAAACTAAGTTTGACAACTCTGTTTTTAATGTATGTGTAAGAGTTATCTTAATGATTTAATAGTTTTGTGGATAATGCTGCAATTCTTTTACAATCAGATCTGGGAACTGAGATGTCTGGAGATATTATCTCTTGTATTTCTGCAACCAACCCAAGATTAAACTTTCATTATTGTAGCAATGTTACAAAAAAAAAGTATGCCACAATTTTTTACAGTCAGCCAAGCTGATTTATAAAGAGGCCATTTAGAAAGAGTGAGTTTTCTTATGAGTGAGATGAACCACTGGTGCACCATCTATGGTTTGACCAGAAAATAGTGATTTAATCCTATAATTTATTTGGTCAGAAAACATGAGTGCGACTTAATCCTTTAATTTATTTGAGTGCAAGATGAGTGCCGGTTGGGAGGGCTGCCTGGATGTGTGGTTAGACTTATGGACTGTCACCATGATGGTTGAATCCTGCCTGGTTGGGAGGGCTGCCTGGATGTGTGGACTGTCACCATGATGGTTGAACCCTGCCTAGTTCCATCCACTTCCATCCTGAAGGAGGTGTAGGCTAGGACATAATCTTTATTTCTGAAGGAATGTCCACAACTTAAAATGCAAACCAAACATTGTGTATTTAGGGTTCATTGTAGGAATCTTAGGAAAGTGCAATGTTTACTTAGTGATTTTATTTTAGAACAATGTTAATTAGTATTGAAGTCAATTTGTCTAAAAAGTACAGAAATGACTTCTTTGTATTAAATTGAAAATGTGTTTCTGTGTGTTGTAGTCTATTAGTGGAATAAGTTTGCTTTGATATTAGCAGAATAAGTTTTTGATGTCTTTCTAGAAAAACAGTCTGAGATTTTTGTGTATCTTTGGTTTTTGGAGTGTTTGTTTGACCTGTTTCTTACAAAGACTCATCTTCGGAGAAGTGTTTTCTTTGTTGGTTTGCTCTTGTAATGTTATAGTCATCTTGATAGTTCTATCACTTCCTAGTGTGTTTGCTATTTTATTGTATACATAGTCATCTATCTTAGTGATCTTCCAATGCTGCTCTAACTCTTCCTTTTGTTATGAGGCTACTCTTGTTTAACATTCTCTACCCCCCCCCCTTTTTATTAACAGATATTTTTTTCTAATCTGTTTATTGAATGTACTTATGAAATGTCAATGATGACATGTAGTGTCATACATCTATATCATATGTAATGATATATGTATACTTCTTAATGCATTTTATATTCTTTTACTTTTTACTATCTAGTAAGATCTCGAGGATGTAGAGAATACTTGATTATTGTTAGGGCTTTTAAGAGAGTGTATGTGTTTAGGAAAGGAGACCCGTAAACAAAATGTACCAACTCTAGTTTGTTTCATATTAGTTTTTAGCTTTTTTTTAAAAAACCATGTCATAGGCAGTGGATATTTGACTACTTCCTGGCCAGTTGTTCAGGCTGTCAGGTGACCAGTAGCTTTTTCATTAGGTTATCATTCAAGTTGAGTTGAGTCACAAATCCCAAAGTTGAGTCCAGGTCTTTACAATGACTCAACCACAAAGGCCATCAGATGGGATAGAGATAAAAGCCACAAAATAAGCCACAAATATCCCATGGGATAGAGTTAGTGGGTAAATAAGCTGGAACAAAATGGCGATGCTCATTATATCATTTCTTATTCTAGTTGACTGATGATTATGCTCTGGAGGTTGGGGAGATTCTCTGTTACTTAACCCCAGATTTTGGTGGTGTTAAAAGATGCACTAGGGAGGACAGGTACAGAAATCTCTGGAAAAAATGATTAACACTGATGGAATGGATAGTTTGCCTTTTAATTTGTGTATAATAAAGCTAACAATCATTATCTTCCAAGAGACTTTTAGCTTTTAAAAATGTAACCTTTGTAACAACTTGTGGATTAAATTATTCTAAAAAGAGTTGTTCTTCTTTTACTAGGAACAAACATTTTACCAGTAGAGTTTTTGTTGTTGTTATTAAAAAGTCAAGCTCTGATTCTTCTCATTTTGTGTGCTTTGATCTTTTGACTTTTTTTAAAAAAATATAACCTTTGAGTAAAGATTTATTCTTTTGCATTCTACCATCAAAATCTATGTTTAAAAATATTTTTTTTCTATGTTAATCTGACTAAAGCAAAAGGTTCAGTGGTGTAGTTGGGAGAGGGCGGGGAATTTGAAAATACCCCTGTGCCTTCATCTGAGGGAGGCCCTAAATGAATGTTCAAATTTTTTTTTCATTAATTATTATAAAAAATGCAGATCCCCCCCCCCTCAAACAGGCCAAGCCCCGGGCTAATTCCTAGCTACACCACTGAAAAAGTTTATTACTAATTCAATTTTATTTGACTGCCAAATTGTGAAATGTGTGGGAATTTTTTTGTTTCAGATTATTTGTACACATCACAAAATTAAACTAAGTTTGTTTTTGTTTTTTGCTATACTTTTTAAAGAAGCTTTATCTAAACTTTTATCCCTGATTTTAAAGTCTCAATAAATATTTTGTATTGTAATGCTGTTTATATTTATTTTAGTTTTGTTCGTTTTTGACTTAATGACAGTATTGAAATAACAAACTAAATTAAAAAAAAATTCTTTCAACTGTGCCAATTATTTGACTCTAAATAGTCCTGTGTTTAACTGTCACCATTGAAAACTAAAAAGAAAAGCAATACTACAAAATACTGTAAAAAAAAGTAAAGTTCCCCTTTCAGACCTTGTGGTCTAAAGGGCAGATGATGTAAAGCAACCACCTTTACTTTTCCAATACTAATGTCAGGTACCCATTAGAGCTGGGTGAACTCAGAGGCTCCCAAGGATCCCGAAGTAAAAATCACAGGATTCGAACCGGGGACCCCCGGTTCAGAAGCTAAGCATTTTATCTCTCAGCCACCACACCTCTTTACAAAATACTGTATCTGCACAATGTTCTTCTGAAAGGCGTCACATGATTTTATCTTAGAGACTTACAATTGGGCTATCGCTTTGATTCTGTAAGAAAATGTCTTACCCCTCTATGTCTTAATTTTTTTTTTATAAAGCTTACTCTGAATGTCAGTTTGGCCAAAAGTTTATACATGTTATATTTCCGACACCCATATCTCAGATCATGCTGAAATTTTGCACATTATATATCTTTTACTTGACAACACAAGAGTCCATAAAAAAACAAACAAACAATTATTTAATTAACTATTGGTAATACATTACTTTGGTATCTCAAACAAGGGAAAGATTGTACTTGACTGAGGTGGTTGTATAAGCTGAATTAGTTCCCTTTCTATTAGGCTGCTGTCTGAGGCTTAGTGAGCACAAACATGAAATAGAAACAATAGATAATATACAATCCTCCATGTTCATTGACTCTTCGCCATTAAAGTAGATACGGCGTTGGTCTGAGAAGGCCTTTGTTCACAAGATTGAATTCAGGTCGTTCCTTAAAAAAAATACATTTAAAAAGCGATCACCCAGACAGCCCGTTCGTTTCCCCCTTTGCAACGGGTCCAGACGATAGGATCACAGCGTATTGTGAACGCTAAACATAAAATAGCGCTAAACAAAACAATCGGTAAAAAAAAAACATTTCTATTTGCAAATATTCTTTTTTTACATTTTTAGTCTAGATCTATTACAAATCTAATTACATGACTGATCCAAACTAATTGATACACATTTATATAAGCTAAGTATTTTTTTGTATTTTGCTAGTTTAATTTGTAATATTTGATGTATAGTCATATCCCTTATTAAACAAGTAGAGAGGCATATCGCTCTGCATATGATGTGACATGAATCAGTGGCGTCACTAGGGTGGGTGTCACCCGGTGCGGACCGCTCCCCCCCTCCGCACCCCCTAGTAACGCCACTGACATGAATGATCGTTGAATAGACACCAATGTCGTATCTCCTGAAAATTCCACATTCTCTATCATGCCATTTTCTAGGATCCGAAGTACTCCAAACTTGCATATGTGTCCAGGTAGCTGTTAGATGCACATGAACGGCAGTTTGGAATCAGTAGCCTCGCCGGTGCTGCCATGGTGTAGCACTGTGAAGTGTGAACGACCTTAATTCATATAAAAAGGGAGCCTAATCTATATTTTGTTCACTTTAATTAATAAAAATGTGGATTACCTCCCTTAGAATAATAATAATTTAAAAAAAAAAAGAGAAAAGCAAAATAATAATTTTAAGAAAATAGTTGTGTAAGTCAAGTGATTAAATTTCTAATAGATCTAGACGTCTAGACTAAAACAATAATAAATCCGTGCGGTTAGAAATATTTATAAATTAATTGTTTTTGTTTGGCATAATGTCATGCTTTTAGCTTTTTCAGTTGGGAAAGTGAGGTTGGATGAAAGGGGTAGGCCTTTTTGTGTTAGTGTTACCGTGATCGCTTTTTAAATGCATTTAAACTATTGTTCCACCAATTTTTTTTAAAAAGTAACATTTAATTATTTTTTAAAAGCGATTTCTCCTATATAAAGCTGATTCTTAGCAGACGGTGCTCTATTATTTCTTATTTTATTTTTTTTTTTTTATGGTTTGATACTTTCTGGATCCTAGTGACCTTGCACAATCGAAGTTCTGTTATAGTCCGGCCAAATAGTACGCAAATCGGTGCGCAAAATGTACATAAACGTCTATTTATTTATTCAAATCTTAACTAAAAATAAAGAAACTTTTGAGTCGAAGGCCGGAATACATTTACCTGCTAAAGGGTACAAAGTAGCCTAATTTAATTTTTTTTTAGATAATTATATTTTGAAAAATTATAACGCTTTAAGTGTGTGGGTAAATAACTAGAGATTTGTTTTTTTCTCAAAGATAGGCCTATAAATAATCTTTAAATTTAAAAAAAAAATCGTTAGATCTGTTTTCGAAATCTGTGTCCAGGTTTTGCTCTTGTCCGCAATGTAATAAGAGGAATTATAGTTGAAAAAAGTAAATAAAAACAATTAATCTAGGTCAATTAAATGCAAAAGTTAACTATTCAATGGGCCAGTTCTAAAATAAGAAATTAGCGAGCCAGAACCCACCTATACTACAGAGAGCCCTCGAATTGAAATCTCTTTCGCGAGCCTTTTATTCCCACTATTAATTATTGTTACAAGAAGAGCAGTTAAGGTAATCGACGAAAGACCGCTGCGATTTGATTTTCCCCTTTTTGTGTACCGCTATGAGCCCAGGTCAAATTGGCCCAGGCCCAGGTACAGCACGGCTGGTGAGAGTCTCATACTGTGACGCTCAAGTCGATTAACAGTAACAGTAAAGGCGGCCCACTCCTGTTAGATTCAATTGTAGTATTGAACACCTTTGTTTAAGTCATGTGACCTGCTGTTGCTGTTCACTCCCTCGAATAACGGTGAATGTTTATAGATCTAAAGTAAATTTAAACAACTGTGACATGTTTTCTAATAACCGTTGAAATATAAAATTAATGCACCACAAAGCTTTAAAGATGAGTCGTCCTGATTATTAAGATCATATTCATTGAACTATAAGGATTTGAAAGTTTAATAAAATGTAGGGAGGTAAATGTAACGGCGCGAACTGTCGCACAAACGCTTCCAGCCATGATTCGTTGTCACTGTACGGGGGAAGTGTGTCGATTGTGTTCTGTTGGATACAGCTGTGTTTCTCAAAGTCTGGAGTGTACCAATTTCAGTGGATTTTTTTTTTCGGAGATCTACTGTTAAAAAAAATAATTCTTGCGGAAATTTAAAATTAAAAAAAAAAAGTTTAGCAATTTTGCGGCGTTGTCACAGTTAAGTTGCCGAAAATTGTATGAATGGGACGTTTTCAAGTTGTGCTGAGTAATCTCCCCTGCTCTTAGTCTCTCCCCCCCCCCCCCTTGTATTACTATTCATACCCTTAGATTCTACCTGTGTTCACCCTATCGAAATGGCAGTATAGTTGTCAGGTCAAGTGATTTGAAAAGAAAGAGACGCCTTGGATTTAAAATGTGTACTTTCGTAGAGATCTAAATGTGTTAATTTTTGTGATCAGTGTGGAAATTAATTAAAGGAATTTGTTATTCTTAGTATTCATATATTAATAGTATAATAATCTAGATCTAGATTTGAAATAGACCCAGATCTAGATTCCGGAGTGTATAAAAAGTGAATAGAATAATGAAAAAATGCCATCTGACGAGGTAATAGATCTAAATTCTAGATCTACTTCTACGACTTGCTTGTATGCCCGCTTATCTCCAAGACAAAAGGCCATTACAGGATTGAGCAAAACCAATTCAAAAGGGCCATGTCTGCAGTATTCGTTAATCTCTCTTGTACTTTTACTACTGTGGAATATATCACCAACGCACAGCTATGAAATTCACCACACAGTAGAGGACTCTGGTGGCACATCATTTTATTTAAATGCCACAATGCCCAGTGACAACTGGCACTACAGCTGGAAAATACCAGATCTAGATCTATCAAAAAATATTAAAGATGTGCTTCCATTTGACATTATTCACTCTTCACACTATGGAGTTTACACATTACACAGGAAGGTAGACTGCAATAGATTAAATCATAATCCAGTACAGGTAAATGTAAAGTCTGTCAAACCAGAGTTTCATGTACATAACTTGACAGTCAAGGCAGCTGTTGTGGTTCCATATTATGTGTTCTTGAGTGGGCATGATTGCCAAGTCTTTCACAAGGAGTGGCAGAGAGAGAGGCTGCATGGACAAAATGGACAAGTTTCTGTGACACTACTGATACCTTCTGCCCCTCACTTAAATACATGTTTCAAAAAGGGCAGAACTGTGGCATCACTGTACAGCTTCATACCACTCCAGTATCACACATGTAAAGTGCAGGTGGTTTCACTTAGCCAGGATATCTTCATCTCTGATCCTACTTTATTTTTTTCATTTGGTCAAGACATGTGTTTGGATAAACAGATCAAAGCTAAATTCTTAGTCACTGCTATATGTTCTGACACAAGACACATTGTTCCTTATACAATAACTTTCAAGGAAGTGCCACACATTTCAATGTTCAGCCCATCTCAACGCAAATCATTACCTCAAATAGTCTCTCATAAAACCAATGCAGCTGAAAAGATTCACCACAAAGAGGCTTCACATTCTCACGATTTACCTCAAAGATTTCCACGAAGAGTTAAGCGTCAGGTAAAAAACAGGGCCCCCACATTTCCCCAACCTCAGTACAGCACACATGTGAAAGAAGAACAGGATCCTGGATTGTCTGTTATTACCATCACAGCTACTGACCAAGATGAGGGCGAAGCTGGTATGCTTGTGTATAGAATGGAAGCTTACCAAGATTTAAGGAGCTCAGACATGTTTGCCATAAACCCTCAAACTGGCCTTGTTAACACCACCAAGAAACTTGACAGAGAAACCATGACATCTCATGTATTTCTTGTTTACGCCACAGACCGTGCCCTACCAGAATCTGAGCGAAGAAGTGCCTCAGTTTTACTAACAATTCTTGTGGATGATGTGAATGATCACACACCGACATTTCCAGCAACTAATGCAAGAATTGAAGTCCCTGAGAACGGTGAGCCAGTGAGAGAAATCTACAAGGCACAGGCTGTTGATGGGGATAGTGGAAACAATGCTGTGATTCGATATAGTATTTTAAATGCTGGACAACCCAATGATATCTTTTTGATTGATACTCAGTCAGGCTCAATATCAACTCGTTCGTCCCTTGACCGTGAAAAAGTTTCGTCCTATAAATTGATCATCCAAGCCACAGACCAATGCGATATTTTAAATGACAGAAGATCTTCCACTTTCACTCTGTCCATTAATGTACTTGATGAAAATGACAATAGTCCTCAATTTACGCAGGACAGTTACGTGGTTAACTTACGAGAAGATCAACAAGTGAGCTTAACGAAAGAGATTCTAAATGTAACAGCGACTGATGCTGATGATGGTTTGAACGCTCAGATTTCATACAGGTTGGCTGGGCAGTCTCAGGACAAATTCAGCATTGACAAGTACTCAGGTAAATTGTATTTAATTGGTCAGCTTGACTATGAAGACACACCCAGTTACCAACTTGTCGTTTGGGCTGAGGATCAAGGAACGCCATCCAGACGAAATTCCACTTCTGTTTTTGTTCGTGTGATTGACGTCAATGACAACAGCCCTATGTTCAATGAAATGTCATACAGTGCATCTATTGATGAAAATGTGGCTATTGGCACAAGTGTTGTTCAAGTCCAGGCTGAAGATAAAGACAGTGGGAACAATGGACTTGTGGCCTACTCTGTCCTTAACCCCCCAAAGCTGTTTCCTTTTCAAATTGACTCCCAGACTGGCTGGATTAAAACCTCTGGTCAGGTGGACAGAGAAACTCAACCAATGTACACCTTTGTAGTCAAAGCTCAGGATAAAGGAGACCCACCTCTGAGTGCCACAACAACTGTGGTTATAACTCTGAAAGATGTCAATGACAACTCTCCAGTATTTCAGAGAAGGATGTACAATGCATCTATATCTGAGGAGGCACTTAAAGGTGAACAGGTTATAAGAGTGTTGGCCACTGATGCAGACGAAGGTGACAACGCTAGGGTGACCTACACAATTGATCGAGGCAATGACAAAGATTCATTTCAGATCAAACAAACCCAGGGAGAAGGCATCATCTCAGTCAATAAAAAACTGGACGCCAGGGACCAGAACAAATATATTTTGACCATCTCAGCTACAGACAAAGATGGCAAGAGTGATACAGTTCTCGTCTACATCGACATTCTTGACACCAATAGGTTTGCGCCCGAGTTTCAGACCAACACAGGCTACAGCTTTGAGGTCAGTGAAGATGTGGACATTGGAACTTCTGTTTTCTCTGTTGTGGCTATTGATAGGGACAGGGGTGAAAATGCCAGGATCACCTACTCATTGCAGGGCTCTTCCGTTTTCACCATAGATCCAGACACAGGTGTTATCAAAGTACAACAGAAGCTGGACAGAGAAACCGTCCCTGCCTACATGCTTACAGCTATTGCTACAGATAATGGGAAACCTCCTTTGAATGATATAGCAGAGATTGCTGTCACAGTGAAAGATGTCAATGACAACAAGCCGGAATTCC
This sequence comes from Biomphalaria straminea, assembly GCA_021533235.1. Lineage (NCBI taxonomy): Eukaryota > Metazoa > Mollusca > Gastropoda > Planorbidae > Biomphalaria > Biomphalaria straminea. The sequence goes on from JADKLZ010000687.1 coordinate 5,024,488, forward strand.
AAAAGAATAAGTATTTTGGGAAAGTTTCCGAAGATGCGCTGGTGGGTACAAAAATTCTGAATGTCACTGCTATTGATAAAGATGACGGTGTCTATGGGCAGGTCAAGTATACATTTGATGGTGGTAATAATGGCAATGGGGCTTTTAGCATTGACAACCAAGGATGGATTAGACTCGCTAAGCTTGTGGACAGAGAGACCATTGCAGCATACGATCTGGTTGTAGTGGCAGTGGACTCTGATCCAATTAAGCCCCAATCTTCCTTAGTGGTTGTACACATTGATGTAGATGATGTGAATGACAATGCCCCAGTTTTTGAAGCATCCACCTTTACGGTTAAGATCGATGAAAACAGTCCAATAGGCTCAACTGTGGCTGTTATCAAAGCTGATGATCCAGACGAAGGGGTCAATGCCCTGGTAGTGTATTCCATAGCCAGTGGTGCAGACTCTGATTCCTTTGAACTGGCCGGGCGTCCTGGTGACCCTGCCATCATTGTCACTCGCATCAATTTGGATTATGAAAGCAACAAGCAGTCGTACGAGATTGTCCTCAGAGCTGCCTCTGGGACTCTCATCTCCACCGCCAAGATCATTATTCAGGTTCAGGATGTCAATGACAACCCTCCAGTTCTGGAAGATTTCTCTATCATCTACAACAATTTCGGCGGATCATTTCCCGTTGGGCCCATTGGCAAAATTCCAGCATTTGACCCGGATGTTTCTGACAGGGATAAATTAATCTACAAGATTCTCTCCGGCAACAAAGCTGACCTGCTTTACCTGAATGAGTCCTCGGGTGAAGTGACCTTGGATCCTAGACTTAATTCCGATGTCCCTCGTTCAGGTGTTTTCCAGATGAGCGTGTCAGGTAAGTGCCAACATTTTTTTTTTATTGTCAGCAATTAAAGTTATATCCAAGCCATACTAGATTATTGTTTCACAGTTTATTTGTGTGTGTGTGTGTGGGGGGGGGGGTTAATAGTTTAAATAAACATGTTACCTGTTACCTATCCCTTAGTCTGTGGTCTGTTGGGGCACCAAGCAAGACTTGTAAGACCGTCTTCTTCCATTCGTCTCTATCCTTTGCCCTGTTTAGAAACTCTTTCAATGATAGGCCCGTCCATTCTTTTATGTTGTCCTCCCACCGCTTTCTCTGCCTGCCATTATTCATAAATATTTTCAGTTATATTTCTACCAGATCTTTTAATAAACAAAGCTGGGAATTTCCACACAACTATCAGAAGGAAACTTTTCATTTGTATTCCTCACTCATACTCCTTTGGGGAAAGGTCTCTCTCCCCCCCTCCCATTTTTTCCACAAACTTTTCTGGGTGGTTATAATCTTATGACTCATGATATACCTTTCAATTGAACTGTCTAGAAATCAAGGAAAGAAAGATTTGATTGATGTTTTGCTGTGAAGAGCGGTAATGACCAGGGGAAGTAACAAAATGGAAAAAATGAGGTTGTATGGGAGAAGCGTTTCAATCGAGTGATTTAATGATGGATTTTTCTTTGCAAAGATTAAATCGGCATACTTTATCTTCTCCCTTGTCTTCTCTCCCTTGTGTTCTTAAAAGCCAATGGGTTGCCTGCCCTTAAAGTATGGAAAAAAAAACTAGCTCACCGAAGGGATTAAAATTATTGTCATCTCAGTGGGAAGTAAGCCCCTGGGGTATTGATATTGTTCTGACCAGGTGCTGACTACGTCCACTCTCCTGTCCACTCCGACCATTTACATTCATTATTGTCTACTGACCGCAACGGCACGTGACTCACCATGGAAACCCTTGAGTTGTTTAGATAGCTGCCAGCACGGTGCTGGCTTAAAAGTCTTTGTCATGAAAAAAAAACAAAAACATATTGTCTTGTTGTGGATGGCCCAAACTAGCGAGTCTACCTCCGATGTGTTTGAAGGCTTGTGCTAGGAGAGAGAGTCTATTGTTGATGGTCGGACAATAAATGTAATAAGTCAGTAAATCGACTTGGGACTTAATGACGAACGTTAAGACGAACGTGTGATTCACTGGGGGGGGGGCTAATGTGGCTCCCCAGGTGTGCTCACCCACTGGACACGGTGTTGACCACTGAAGCATTTGATTACAACAGGACAGTATGGTCAGAGCTAAGCCGGTTTACTCAAGTGTTATATGACGTCATTACGTTCCCAACATCGCATTGGGTCAAGTCTTCACCTAGACTCGTACCTTTGGTCTACGCCGTCACAGCCAAGGGCTCAATCGTTTTGTAATACAGACATCTGTCAAGCGACTCGAAGCTTTGTTATTGTTGATGCTTTTCTTTACTTTACACGTAAAATATGTTACTACACTTAGTCAACCGGCGACATGATAATAAATATTTGGACTGAGGTCTTCTGCTGTGAGTGTTATGAGATGAACAGTCACATGATACTCTTTGATACGTCACCTCCCCCCTTCTGCTTTTTTTTCACTTTCCCGCATCCCCCAGTACCCCCCCCCCCCCAAACAAAATCTGTTTTATTAAACATTTTTATGGCGTTTTCATTGAAGTACAAAATATGTTTTTGAAGAAATGCAACAAGAATAAATATCTTTTAAAATATCTTTTGAGTTTTTTCTCGTTCGTGATTAATATTAATCCCCCCCCCCCCCCCCAACATCCAGCCACGAATGAGCTCCCCTACATCTTTTTGCCCGTTCGTTTAAATTAGGAATTTAGCATTTGCAAGCATTTTCTGGAAACTCCCTCAGCGGCAGTAAACCCAGTGATTTGCTAAAAAAAAAGAAACGTTGAAATTTCGCCCTGAAACTTGCCGCCAATTCCCGGGTCTCTCAAGGGTTCTTATCACTCTTGATAGGGATTCTTTTCTCTGTGTCATGTTGCCATCCGGTTTTGTTTTGACTTTGTTTCCGGAAACGCCTTTTGTTCTTGGCCTCCACTTGGCTTCACTCCCCATAGATTGCTTCTACATTTTTTTTGCTTGCATTTTTTTTCTGTTCCCCGTTGTGCGCATGCCTTTTTCGATTCATCCATCGACAATAATTATCAGAATATTTCTAACGTGCCTATTAAAAACAAAATAGGAACAGTTTCATATTCATGCTTTCTTTCACCAAATTTTGTTAACACTTGATGGCATAGAAAACAATTCATCTGCAAACATTCCCCACCCCCCTGCTTCCCATATTTTCCTTTTTTTTTTATTTTTACCAAAAAAAAAAAAAAAAAAAAAAAAAAAATTTATTCGTAACGACGTAATTTTATGTAAAAAATCAATGCAAATAAGATGCTGATTATATTTTGTTTTTCAAAGAAAAGAGGGAACAGGTTTCATGTTCTAGATTGGCATCATCAAGTCTAGAAAGTTTCGCTCACATTGATAGGGAAAATACATGCATGCTAATGCATATTCTAATTTTCTCCTGAGATGAACTAGTTCCCCCCCCCCCATGATTTATTTATATCAAACTGATTAGTTCAATAAGATATCAGCTATACAGCGCAAGCATAGCCTCTCTCCATCTATCTGTCTGTCTGTCTGTCTCTCTCTTTCAATGACCCTATGTGCTTTGAACCCAATTAGATCTATCCTGAATTTTCCACAATTTTCCTTCTGGTTTTGTTTACAATTATTGGTGACTTAGTGTTGCTGGTTTCTGTTGGATGTGCGCACACTTCTTTAATTTGCTCTTATATATGCCGGGTAAAGTTCCCCTTTCAGACCTTGTGGTCTATAGGGCAGATGATGTAAAGGTCATCTGTTTCTGTGGCCTACGGTTAACGAGGGTGTTTTGTGGCCAGCACAACGACCAACCGCCTTTACTTTTCCCCAACTCATGTCAGGTACCCATTAGAGCTGGGTGGACTCAAGGGCGCCCGAAAATCCCGAAATAAAAATCCGAGTCTTCACCAGGATTCGAACCCGGGACCTCCAGTACGGAAGCCAAGCGCTTTACCACTCAGCCACCGCGCCCTCTATAAATGGACACGATATAAATGCAGTGGACAAATTCACATATCTTGGCAGCACACTCTCCAGAAATGGAAATATTGATAACGAAATCAACCTTCGCATCGCCAAGGCCAGTGCATCATATGGCAGACTATCAAACAATGTTTGGAACAGACGTGGTATCACCACAAACACTAAGATAGGGGTCTACCGAGCCGTCATCCTACCTACATTGCTCTATGCCTCAGAAACATGGACAGTATACAGAAGACATGCCAAGAAACTAAATCACTTTCACATGACATGTCTAAGAAAAATACTAAATGTCAAATGGCAAGACAGAATGCCAGATACTGAAGTCCTTCAAAGAGCTGGTTTGAAAAGCATCCACACAATCCTGATGCAGTCCCAGCTGCGATGAGCAGGACACGTGTGCAGGATGGAGGACCACCGCATCCCAAAACGTCTCATGTATGGCCAATTAAAAGAAGGCAAGCGCTCGCAAGGTGGTCAAAAAAAGCGCTACAAAGACACCCTCAAAGCTTCTCTAAAGGAGTTCAACATTGACCCAGGCACCTGGGAGACAGAGGCACATGACAGAGTATCATGGCGCCGCGCTGTGAGATCCGGCGCACAGGTTGCTGAGGAAAAAAGAACAACGCTTGCGAAAGAAAAACGCCAGAGAAGGAAAGCAAGGCAAACGACACTAGCTCCAGCTGGAATTACCTGCCCAGAGTGCGGCCGAACATTCCGGGCTCGCATAGGTCTCACCAGCCACATGAGGAGGCACAAAACCCCAGTGCAAAGCCCTCAGCCCACTGGATGACAAAGTGGTCATCATCGAACCACGATGGACGAACTATATATATATGCCGGGTGGTATTAGAGGCCTTAGGAGTCTAGGTCGTTGAGATGGCCACGCTATAAGCTACACCTTTATTATACACTTCTTTATGTGGTTGTTGGGGCTATAAAAACAAATAATTCTTTCGCTATTTCGATATCTCTCAACCGTAATTTTACAGACACATTTTCACTCATTTTTTTTTTTTGGTGTGCTCTATCGAGGTAGGAAACGTGTTAGTGGAGAATTTTTTAAAAGGGTCTCCATCAGGGGCGTAGCTATGAATTTTTTTTTTTTTTGTTTATCCCGGCTTTTTTCGTAATTGTTAAATTTTTAATGTAAAAAAAAACAACAACACTCATTTGCCCCCCCCCCCCCAAAGTGGGGGCCCGGGGGGTCAAATTATCTCCCCTACTTCCCCCCCCCCTAGTGTCCATACAGAATTTATGTAAAATGTGGTCAGCAGCTAGACACTTGTAATTGTATATTATATAACGGACATCCAATATTCTAGGTCTGCCTGTACTCAAAATCGTTATGTTAAGCTTGGTCATTTATCGATAGTTGTACACAAGCATACAGTCAACACAATACCCTTGTCAAGAATAGACCGGTAGGCCTTATGTTGCTTTTTAATCGATAAGTGTGTAGGCCCCTTAAAGGATGAAGCCTATTAGATCTGCCTCGGGGTACCACTCATGATCTGTCGATCATCTTTCTCCATTCCTCTCCGTCTTTTGCAGTGGCGTAGCTAGGGTGGGGGAGGAGGGAGAAAAATTTGGAAATCCTCCCTGGGCCTCACTTGAGGGAGGGCCCAAATGAGTTGTTTTTTTTTTTACATTAAAAATTACGCAAAATGCAGGGGCCCCCAGAGAGGTCAAGCCCTCCGGGCCCCCAAACGATTGAAAATTCCTATCTACGCCACTGTTTTTTTTTTTTGCCTTGAATGATATATCCCTTAAAAATATTTTCCAAATGTTAAGTTCTTTTAACTGCGGCACGAAATTTTTCAAAATAAACATTTAATATCCATTCGATCATATCTATACTTTTTTAAAGTACATATGCACTGACCCTTACTTTTTTTTTTTGACTACAATGGCGACGGACTAAATAAGTCTGACGTAGTGTCTGTCGCAGATCCAAACTCGAGGAGGAGGACTGTAATAGTAGGCTAGTAGAGACTAACAAACACTTTCTTGTCTGTTTAAATGCTGCTTTATTCATGTTAGATCGTCCATATATATAGGCCTAAAAGGAATTCAATTATCCCCCCTATCAGTTAATTAACACATTCTTTCGACATCTCAGCAATGTGGGTTACTGGGTTACAATAACAGGATGGGCATGATACGACAAGAACCTTTACTATCACATCTCCCTTCTTACAAACATTCAATGCATTCAATGATAAAACATCTATAACATTATTTCTACATTCTAGCACAACATATTTACATCTAACATATATATTCAAAAGACATTTCAAAGAAACTAGTCATCAAAGGTTAAAACATTTGCATTATAAAATTCTAACATTACTATTATGTTTACAAATTACAGATAACGAAAATTCTAACATTGCTATTATGTTTACAAATACAGATAACGATATAATAT
>JADKLZ010000687.1:5052773-5063343 GCA_021533235.1 Biomphalaria straminea
TAAAATATATCTTTTTTTAATAATAATAAGACCAAGTCCACCAACCAGGCCACGACTTTTCACTTATCTCTCCTTGATCGGGCAAAGATAAACAAACAGTCACCTACAGTGGCCTTAGGCGCCGGCCACGCCGGATGCCCGACTATCAAGGTCGACACCACCTGAGCTGGTATATACCGGTACTTCATTCTTTTTTCCACCCCAACCCACGTCTCTCTTTAATGAAGAAGATTATTCCTGTCAACACGTGTCGTAACATTTGAAGGTGCGACTTTTATCACTAATTAGAGAATTAGACTTCGCCCACGTGATAGATGACCCTTAGTCTATCGCAGTTCCTATTTCCGGACCAATATAAGGTGGACCATTCTTTTCAGGCCTTTACAGTCCATTACATTGACCATAATTATTGCCTTACAAACAAATGTATTGGACTATTTGAGTTTACCGAGTAAGTTACCATCCCATAATTTCTATTTTAAACATAGAGCAGATGACATCCAGAGCAGACGTGAGTCTATCCCTCTATATAGCGATACAGCTAATAATGTTTACATATGACTATATACAGCGTTTAGTGTCATTAAGAGAGCTCGTAATGCGAGCAGCCAATCATAGTGAGAGGAATATGGGGGGAGGGATGCAGAGACAAACTGTTTGTATTGCAGGCCTGGGGTTTGGTTCCCGATGTTTATGTCGGAGAAATCGCGCGGTAGGCACTCTAAATTGAATCACTGTAAGGTGCTTACTAGATGTCACATAATTATGAAAGGTTAAGTCACCGTAAACATATGAGGGTATTGATTACGACATAGTCAAATGGTGATTGTTGAGAAGATTATGTCATTGTCGAAACAGATCAAACTGTCTAGCAGGACGCCTGGTCTAAGTTAACTTACAACGGTGTCAAACTGTAGTCTATAGAAAATGTTGACCTGACGCCTAATTGCAAAATATATCATTAATTGTTTGTAAGACTTATCTAGTCCAAGTCACTGCTAAGTCAGAGGTTCTAAAACTTTTTGACCGGAGGACCCCTTTGTACAGTCATAACTTGCCCACGGACCCCTGAATGAAAAAGCTACTATAGGCATAACATATTGTGACGTTACTTTCTCTCTGTTACACGCCGAGGATTGTAAATAATAATTTTATAAGCTCAATAAATGAAGACAAAAATACTTCTGTAGTTTCTCTAACAAGCTTTAATGACTTCTTCTGCTTTCTTGAACAACAACATCCCGATGTAAGGCCGATGCTATTTCATCTTCGGTCACTCTGTAAGATCAATGGTTCAGACAGTAAGATCAATGGTTCAGACAGTGACAGTATGCGTGATTTGAAGGCAGCTTTTCTGTCCAGCTTGGAGGAAAAATATATTATTCACCCACTGCACCAACTTTCAACTATTATTGTGCCATCTTATAAATACTTGACTTTTGTGAATGCAGAAGATCGTGAAATTGTTTATTCGGAGATGCGTAAAATGGTAGACAAGTTTAAGACTTCTTCAACATACCAGGTGGAATCAAAGCACTCAGACGTTGCATGTATAGACAGTTGTGGCGAAGGCAGTCATTCAGATCAACCACCTCTTACCAAAAAGAGAAAAGTTGACCCTGAGTCGTTTGATTTACTGTCAGACTTTAAGACAGCAGTTACTTCATTAGCTAATGCTGATAGTAATAACACGAGACATTAACTTGAAAAATATTTGGCACTGCCAGTGACTGGCTGCAACACATTGGAATTTTGGAAAGAGAATGATTGTGAACATAAGCTTCCAACGATGGCATCGATCGCTAAAAAGTTGTTGGCTATTCCCGCTACAAGTACTGCCAGTGAAAGAGTATTTTCAGTTTGTGGAGTGACAATGAGTGATCGCAGGTCTAGGCTTAACCCAGAAACATTACAAATGCTGACATTTCTCAAGTACAACATGCAACCCTGATTGCTTAACTGACCTTAGGCTATTTTTGATACCATTCTATGCATATAATATCCTATCGTTATTCATCACATTTACTGTTATTAGTTTTTTTTTGTATATAACTGAAGCAATTTTTAGTTTGAAGTTGCAATAGCTAACATGTTTCAAATAATTTGTTTTATGTAAAAATTCAAATGAAAGTGTTTTAGATAATAAATTGCATTAAACCTTATAACTTAATTTTGTTATTAGATAATTTCATAACATCGAACCGAACCGAACCCGAACTTCAGACCTGACCGAACCGAACCGAACCCGAACTTTAGACCTGACCGAACCGAACCGAACCCGAACTATACTCGTCATCGAACCGAACCGAACACGAACTTAAATCTGACCGAACCGAACAGAACCCGAACTTTAAAAATTGGGTTCGATTCCCATCTCTAAGTTGAAGTTGTTTCTGACCTGAATTCATCCAACAATCAAGATCTCTGTTAAGGACAGTATATAAGATAAGATAATTTTTTTTAATTCAAACTAATCGAAATTCAGTTTGATTACAATTGACAACCTCAGTGTAACTACTGTACAAAAACAATATTGATGACAAATTCGAACTACATTCACGTACGAACACACATACACATTCACAACCAGCGTTTTATGAATTTGACTTCTATGTGCTTCTCGATGACAGCTGACCTCGTAACACTCTGACCGAAAGTGGATCAAAGGAGTTTTTAAATCTTTCAGTTTTAGTCTTAATGGAAAGGAGGCGACCACGTTGTGGTTGTAGTTGAAGATGTTTCTGACCTGAATTCATCCAACATTCAAGATCTCTGGGAAGGACAGTAGATCTATATGGTTGTAGTTGAAGATGTTTCTGACCTGAATTCATCCAACATTCAAGATCTCTAGGAAGGACAGTATATGGTTGTAGTTGAAGATGTTTCTGACCTGAATTCATCCAACATTGAAGATCTCTAGGAAGGACAGTATATGGTTGTAGTTGAAGATGTTTCTGACCTGCAAGGAGAGGAAGCTCATCAGTGGCGTACCTTTCTGGTAGTGTGTGACAAAACAATTGAGTAGCCGAAAGTGCATTTACCAAAAGACATTCCACTGCAAGTAGTGGATCGTTTATATAAGTACCACTGTCATTATGTTTGATTCAGTCAGGGCAACATGTCATAGTGTCTTAAAAGTCAATGTTTGTACAACTTCTTAACAGAATGAAACGACTTAAAGGTGTTTCTTTTTTTTTTTTTTTTCACTTTGTTGTCAATCCCAGGCTCTCGTGAGTCATGGGTCCATGAGTAGTGAACCTTTTCGCACCACTGCTGCCATGTCACGTGGCTGTAGGCCCCTAATGTTCATGGGCCTGGGTTTATTGAACCCCTTCGCGCCATGGATGCTACGCCACTGCATCTCTTTGAGACCTCTTTAGAGACTGCTCAAGGGCTCTTAATATTACATGCTTTCGGACTTGGTATATAAATGCTTTTCAAGCCGAGGGAAAGATGTAAAATGATAAGAAAAACGTGCTGGAGAGACTTGAAAAACTTTATAACAAAACAAAAAAAAGTACGTTCCCCTTTCAGACCTTGTGGCCTATAGGGAAGATGATGTAAAGGTCATCTGATTCTGTGGCCTACGGTTAACGAGGGTGTCATGTGGCCAGCACAACGACCAACCGCCTTTACTTTTCCCTAACTATGTCAGGTACCCATTAGAGCTGGGTGGACTCAGAGGTGCCCAAGGATCCCGAATTAAAAATCCCAGTCTTCACCAGGATTCAAACCCGAAACCACCGGTTCAGAAGCCAAGCGCTTTACCGCTCAGCCACCGCGCCTCCGACAAAACAAAGGACATACTATTTACATTGTATTTTAAACTAACTCAGCAGTTATCCAACGGCCTTAAGTGACGTATTGCTGTTTTTACAATAACTTTATCCAAGTCACTTACTCATGGCAGGAACATGGACATCTCGAAAACAGCTCTAACGATTTGCCTATAAGTTTAACAATTGATGTCTATCGCTGAGATAAAATGACATAGTTCATTGGCCACACGAGGAAAACTCTAGTTTGGCCGTTATAATTTGTTCAAAGTAAAAAATAAATAGGCTTCACTAGACATGCTTCACTAGACATGGCGTAGTCAGCCTTAGTGTACTGAAGTTCTACAATAATGTGGTAAATTTAAAGTTTCTTCAATTTTATCGAGAGCATATCTAAGCTTTACTAAAACAAGTTTTTCGCAATTCTAATATAGAATACAAATAGATTCTAGACCAAAATAACCGAGTTAGAACTAAAAAAAAAAAAAACATATATATTTTATTTTAAATTTTTATTTAAGTCGTATAAGAGGTATTGCCTTTTAAAAAGAAAATGTATTTTTAAATGTTTTTCTTGTTCATAGCAATCGTCTAAAATCTATAAATAACCTGCTTCCTAACCATCTCGTGCGATAACGTCCTATTGGAACACAACTTCATAAGGACTGTTTTGTGAAGCCTACTAAATTCAATTACAAAATTAGCCATTGGGCTTGTTCTAAAAATGTGCCAAACATTTTGTCCAGATAATTCATTTCGTTTTCATTTCTGTTCCGAAATGTTTGGCTGTCAACTCCACACTTCAGTTTTTGATCCACACCTCGGCCTTTCAGCCCATCGTCTGCCTACGTCACGCAAACATTGCTCTTATCTGGCCAAGTGTGCCCTCGAACAAACGTTGCCAGTTTAAACGAGCGATCAGTTTGATCTGTATTATTACGGGGACAGATTTCCGCGTCTTATCGCCAACGTTTGGCAAGCGATCGAGGGCCTGGAAAAGAACTTGGCTCTAGCGCTGATAGAACACTTCCGACTTTGGTTGTACTCAAGAATCTGGAACTATCTTCCGGTCATTTTATCTTAGCTTTTGTTTTTGTAGAAATGAAAATTATCAACAAATAGAAGTGGCGCACCATGCTCGGATTTCTCCGTTGAAAATATAATTAACTGATAGCTACACAGAGGCATTTTTAACTGATTGGTTGCATGGTCGAGTGGTAAGCGCTCCGGACTGTTGTCTCAATGATCCTGAGTTTGAATCCTTCCCGTCACCACCCTGTGCCCTGCATCCTGCATGATGTTTTAACTCGGATTTAGTATCAGTTTTGAAGGAACACCTGAAACATGTCTATTACGTTACCCAACGATAGAATGGCCTAGACGTTATTTTGATGTAGGACTAAAAAAAACCGAACTGTCACGTGACTTGTATGACTTATATTACTTTTGTTGTTAATAACATTCTGGGTATAAGAAAAACTGTCGAAGGCAAAAAAAAAAAAAACAATAGCCTCACAAGGTGGTCTTCTGTAACTTTTTCTAGGTCTTTCCGCATCTAGTTTAAATGTGCTCACAGCTGGCTCTTAGTAGTACTGATTTTATTAAACATTCTTTTTTAGCGGCCCCCGTAAGGGGAAAAGCCGATATTAGGTTTGTGCAAAATGTCCGTCTGTCCGTCTGTCCCACTCAGGGCGCCAAAACTAGAAGAGATACGGAAAATATTTTTCACCATTAAATGCGGCTTGAAAAGTTTAGGTGCAACGGCTACTTTTAGTTTTCTAAAAGCAAACCGTTTCATTTATAAAATTAATCATGCAAGCGATTTTTTAATAACAAAACACCAATTCTAAAACAATTACGTAAATGTAAGGGAGGAAATGTTACTATAAGAAATGCTCATACCATATAAATATCACGCACATTTTTTTAAATGAACTTTTAGCATCGACTTTCGTGTACTAGCGCAAGGCCCGGCAATGACATGATTCTAAACTAATTTCTTTTTTTTTTTTTAAATCAGATTTTAAAAAAATAATTGTTTAGTGCCCCCATTAGAATGAAAGAAGCATATTTTTGTGCGTTTTGTCTGTTGGTTGGTCTGTCCGTCACGGTTAGATAAAAAAAACACTAAAGGCTTTTGAAAATATAATTTAACCTTTATTGTTCTTTCAGAAATATTGCGATAATTTAAGGATGGGAGCATACAGGAATTGAGCCAGGGACCAACGATAAATCCGAACTAAAGTCTAGTGCGCAAACATCAAGATAAGGCAGGTTTATACCCTTCTCGCCATCCTCCGTCGTCCAGCGAGAAGTTAATTATTTTCAACTTAGAAGGAACATCCGAAACATCTTGAAAATGGCGGATCGACAAGGATCCGACTCCAACGGGGGCCGCCTCTGAGTTTGTGTATCACACAAACTCTCTTTGTAATCTTGTTACTTATAATCCACTTTCAGGCTTTGCAAAGAAGTCACCTTAGGAAATAAACAATTGTTATGGAGATCCTGGTAGGACCTTGACTTTTTGTTTTTTCGACAAGACAGAATCTTATCTCCAAGTGACTTTATCAAGTTGATAGGATTTCAAAAGAAGACAAATGTTTTCTTATCTTGGGAGTATGTTAATGAGCTTTTTTTCCCAATAAATAACTATGGTACCACATAGAGTACACCCATACTCGCGTACAAAATAAAACATTGTGGACAAAACAGAAATAGTCTATGTCGAGTCGACAGCACGAAAGCGTAGAAAAGTCAATCTCAGTTGGATACTTTAAAAGAAAAAAAAAAAAGAACATTAGCGTCAGAAGATACCCAAACTTGCAAAGTCCTAGAAAGACTTATTTTTCATTGGTTTGGATTATAATAATGCAGGTTTCTTTAGAACTTCATTTTAGGTCATTTGATTTGATATATTTTATTTATAAGGAATAAAAATGTGTCAAGTTTGGGAATTGAACTCAGGATAGTAAAAAGTAAACATTTAAAATGTGCACGATGTCGGGAGACCACAAGTAGCTGCAGAAACATTTAAACAATATTTTGCTACCGGAATATCACACAAATATCAATACACTAAAAAAGGTTAGAGCCTGAAAGTCAAATATACTTTGAGTTGGTGTGGGAGTTGAATGGCATCATTCGGACGTTGGATTATATCTAAAAAGGATATTCCTATAACAATGATATCGATTTATTTAGTTTTGTACTTTCTTAAGGTTCGACTTTCGACCTATTCAACCAATCAGACATGATTACTCTTTAATTTAATAAGCTTTCTCATTCTAATGGAGACATCACGAAGGTCAAGGCTTTTCCACCTCAACACTGAACATTGTCCATGATGTATTGACTTGGCAACATGAGAGCTTCCTTCTCTGTTGGCTAGTGCTCCGGTCGTCTCCCATAGACTCCAGCCCTCGGGGTCACCTCTGGTCACTCAGTGGAAATTGATTTATTCTGCTTACAAGGACGGGTCACGAAACGTCCCTTTACATCTGACCACAAGAGTTTTGATCTTTGAGAGGAAAGTGTCTAGATAGAAAGCAATAACAGAATGAAAGGTTCACTTTGGTTGGCGGACCGCATCAAAGTATCGAAGACTTCTGCATTTAAAGTATCGAAGACTTCTGCATTTAATGTATCGAAGACTTCTACATTTAAAGTATCGAAGACTTCTGCATTTAAAGTATCGAAGACTTCTACATTAAAGTGTCGAAAACTTCTACATTAAAGAATCGAATATGGCTGTGTGATGTGTCACAGTGTGGCATGAAGATTCAATATTTCAGTAAACTTGATGAATATCTGGCTTCTCTCTGTATTGATCACATTAAAAGTTCATACGCCAAAAACAACAACACAAAAAAAAAAAGAAAGAATTCTCAATAAACGAATTATTTCTTCCCCGTGGCTTATTATCTGACATGTTATTCTACTCATCTATTGTTTAAGTGATGCCTCGATGTTGCTTATTCATTCGGTTGTCTACTATTCTTTTTATTGGCTTTGTAATATGACATTGTATTCGTTGCTGCTATCAGTGGTGGGTATACTAAATCTAGACATTCTCTTGATTTAAATGACTAATATCTCCTTCAATCCTTGAGTGATTTTATTTAGTAAAGAGAGATTTGTACCATTACATCGCCAATACGCCTGGAATCATTCATGCATGAGTGTCTACAAAATTACCTTAATGCTTGTGACATTTCGTCAATGGCCCGTTACAAAATGGACACATTGGTTCAATCAATACTAAAGCCGACTGACGCGGGATTTACTTCTGACACATTCGGCTGTGCTGCAGAGTTATCATTACTGTCTTTTTGGCTGCATTACCTCCCTTGGAGAAAAAACAACATCTTGAATAGATCGAATAGAGCAATTATAGACCAACGTAGATATTATCTTGTAATAGTTGACTCTTAGTAATAATAGTCTTTATCTTGTCATTATTTGTTCATTTCTGTTGCAAACGTGAGACGCTGAGGCTGTACCTAAAAAATATTGATTGTGACCAACTTGTATATGTAAAGTGGTGGGCGAACTACGGCCAGCGGGCCAACTCCGGGCTCCATACTGGTTTAATCCGGCCCGCCACATGTTTTGAAATAATAATTTAAAAAGTAGAAATTTCCTTCAAGCAATAAGAATTCAAGTTTTCAATACCAGAGGAACCATTAAAGTAATAGTTCAAATTTTACGCTATAAGATGCACTCAAAGTTGTCCTCCCATTAGTAGAGTTTAATGAGTAGCCTCGACTACATGTTGGTGTACGTTTTAAGATGCCCGTGAGTCCACCCAACTTAAAAGGCCACCTAAGGTGTGTTTGGTCATTGTGCTGGCTACATTATTCCCCCGTTAACAGTGTGTGACAGAAACAGATGACCCATAGATCGCTAAGTCTAAGAGAGGTACTTCCTTTTTTTTTTAATAAAATGTATTCAAAAATGTTTCTAAAGCATTTAAACTATGAAATGTTGAATAAAAAACCTCGAGTTTATTTTAAATGTCATTCTCAAGATGAATGGATATGGAAGTACTTTTTAAAAAACTTTATAGACAAACCTCTGACGAAAGAACTATCAAGTTAACTTTTAATAATAACTACGCCCGAATCTGATCCAATTGAGAAGATCTAGTATTGAAATACTCATAGCTTCATGTAGCGTTTATTTATAGATAAAGTGTGACATCATTAATTCTTATACTAAATTTTTATATTCTTAATAAACTACTTATGGTCCGCTCTTCAAACACTTGAGTTACAGTATAGTGATTAAAGAAATAATCTAATTTTATATCTAAACCTTTTCGATAATGCTTAAAAGACGGTGAAAATTAGACCCGCGTTAAAGGAATAATATTGTATTCAATTCGGTTTACACAACTAAGTGAAGAAAGTCTTAGTACTAGACCAGAGATGAAAATGGAGAGGCTGTAGCTTGTAATGTTTTTGTGTGAAACTCAAATGTTATATCTCTCTCTCTCAAACTTCACGACCCCAAGCAGATTGGATCATTATCAGATCAGTGCACTAACACGACAGCACTGCTCTTACGTAGGCCATTGGTAGCACATATCGGATTGGCTCATCGTCATTATCCGTGCACTTCTTTGTACTTACCCTAAGAGATGAGTCGATGTCTCTTCTAGCGCCACTTCTTTGCAAGTTCGCCTCCTTCTGCCTGTCTGAACAAATTGCTTTTTGTCTGGGAGGGATTCAAGCAGATGAAAATGTGTTACGTCCGTGTTACCGATGGTTCGTATCCCAAGACTCTCGGGTTAGAGGCGAGTTCGAAGGCCGAGATCACCGGGGAAGCTCCCTAATATTCCCACTTTGTACCACATCAGTCGCACGGGCCAGTGTCGGCCATAATGACCATTGAGGAACTGTGCGTTGATAGTGACATGATTTTTTGGTCTCTCTTCCTTCCTCGTAAATGCAATTGATGCTGGCCTTGGTAATCCTAACGGGGACTGTTTTGCTTCCCTGTTTTGCTACCCCGTTGGCCTAATCGTCTTCTCTAACGATCGTTGAGGCCGAGAAGCATTGGCCAGATATCACTGCACTTACCTATGTCATTTTCAGCTACGTAACAGCCTTTTCTTATTGATGAGGTCTAACATGGTAAATAGTGTACCTTATATAATATTAATCTTCATTCTTCTAGGAATGCCCGTGTTGACCATGAACTCATTTGGCGCTATTAACACCATTAATTTGTTCTGTTTTTGTGTGGGGAGTCTTACAGTATCATCTGAGAGAAAGAAAGACAACTCGGACCGTTAACGAGGCAGTGACTCACCCCTCCTAGTGATAAAAATCTTCTTTGAGTTAAGGGACATCACCACTCTGACATGAATCAATAAGCTCAGGGGCCGCTACTCTCGGAATTCCCGCAACATGCCTGGCATTGATGGGGGACATGTCAAATTGATGGAATTAGAGGATCGAATGAGAGGTTCCAAGGGGTTCGCGGGCGGCTCTCTTATTCTCGTGTCAAGTGGACATCGAGAGGACAGTGAAATGGGGGACATTCGCACGGCACATCTAGCCTGAACCCACGGCACATGTAACCTCGAACACGTTTAAATATCAAATTAAAACAACGAGCGTTTGTAAGAATGTAAAACCGTATGCAATAGTATTTCTATTTAAATTAATGCAAGTCAATGTGACTTTACCAAACAAAGTCAATGTGACTTTACCAAACAAAGTCAATGTGACTTTACCAAAGAAAGTCAATGTGACTTTACCAAACAAAGTCAATGTGACTTTACCAAA
>JADKLZ010000687.1:5072767-5085282 GCA_021533235.1 Biomphalaria straminea
TCTGTGTTCATAGCCTTGTTCACCTAACTCACACCAGTTCAGTCTGTATTCATAGCCTTGTTCACCTAACTCACACCAGTTCAGTCTGTGTTCATAGCCTTGTTCACCTAACTCACACCAGTCCTATCAGGTCTTCTATTGACAGTTTCTTAACATCCTATACTCTTAAGCGAGCAATTCTTGTATATATATATATATATATATTTATATTTCTTCTATTTCGAAAACGGCTCTAACGATTTTCTTTAAAATTTCAACGTATCTAAATGTTAGTGAGAAAAAAATGCTCAGCTCATTGGCCACATCGGGAAAACTCGAGTTCGACCGTTATATCGGTTTGAAAAATGTCTCATTATGGAAAAACTTATTTTGGTTTGAAGGTTTTATGAATGACATGGAGAATTTATGAATGAAATTTTTTCCCACGACGTCAAAGGGAAAAAAAACTTGACACCTCCTACGTCACTGGCTTACATCCGTTCACTAAAGCATTTCTTTGCAACAAGTTTTATCGCGTTTGAATGAATAGACACAACTAGATATTTGCGCACCGTAGTTGAAGGTTTAAAACAGTGAACATCAATCAAGCACGTGGTTATCTGAAGACGCTCAAGTGCTTCCAAGTGTTTCTACAAATTAATCGCTTGATCCCTTTATTATAAGGCACGTTAAAATAAGAATTTGATTAATTGTATATTTTTAATTAGCTATAATGTAGGCCGAAAAGAAAGATATGGACGCCGAATCTGGAATCTGGATGTCTGCCTGGTCGAGCGGTTTGCACGCTGGACTGTCGTTTGGATTTATCGATGGTCCCGGGTTCAAACCCTGCCCGCTCCCATCCCCCGTCGTCCTGCGGGAGGTTTGGACTAGGAAGTAACTATCTTCAATTCTGAAGGAACATCCGAAACATGTAAAACAACAAACAAACAATCTACGTCTAGATCTAGGTCTTGATTCTAGACTTACAACTAGATTCTCAGTTCTCCGTCGAAAAAACCGCCATGTTGCTCGCCGTTATTCTTCCCTAATAGCAGGAGGTTTGCGGCGTTGAAGAGATCTAATAATAATCTAATAGGTTTTCTGTTGTAATTTCTAGAAGAAAACAAATAGATCTAGACGTCTACGTCTGAGCTATAGGATTTCAGCCAGATTTCAATCGCTTTTTTTCCTAGACTAGATCTAGATGTAACAGCATTGCCAATTCCACTCTAAATTTATAGAAGACAAATATTTTATAATTTTGTTCGATCTAAATCTTTGTTTTTTTTAGAAGGTCTTTTATATAGATTCATTTAGACAAACATTATTTATATAAACATAATAATTTTATTATTATTATTATTATTATTATTGACGTGAAGTTAATATTTTATTGACATAACGTTATTATTCGTAAATGCAATCATTAGTAATATCGTCAAGCTAGAAAATTCTGAGGAGCGTTTAAGGAAACTTGAGGATCTGCGACTTCGAGCTTCACATCGACTCGAAAAGGAAACCAACACACAATATTCTAAGCGGTCAACGAGTTTGCGTACGCTGCAGCCACTTTTGATTTAACTATAAACCTTAGTAAAAAACTTGGGGTTAGGGTGTGGTGACGAAAGGCCTAGAAGATATCTGAATGGAGGGATGTGTAAAAGCAGGCCATATCCTTCCATGGGCTGTAGCACCAGTAGCACCACTGGGATAGATGGATGGCAAAAGCCGGTATGAACTTCTTATGGTCTGACAGTCTTAGTGTTCTGTTTGTTCTATATGTAATTGTACATGGCGATTAAATATCAAGTCTCTTAAGTCCTCCTACAGTCTAGACAGCGTAAAACTATCGTAAAACTATCGTAGGCCTACTATTATTGGCTTGTAAGAAAGTCTTTGAAGTTTTCCCCAATAACGTAGAAATTTGCGTCACTCGATGTTTCGTACTAAAGCCATAATTGAATATACTAATTCCAAAATTAAATGTCTGAACGTACCAATTTACATATAGAACAAACAGAATACTAAAGAAATTTTTCGAATTAGTAGTCTTTATCCAATCGTTCATTTTCGTAATTATAAAAAAAAAATCCAAAAATGACTTCGGGTATATGAAATTATTTAACCGAGCAAGGCTCGGCCACCTGATATTGTTTAATAATGAGACTTATTCATTTCAACATGGTCATCTTAAAGGACACTTTTAATTCAACACATTTAATCAGTGCTATAAATACTTCAATGCTTTACTGATATAACTTAATAAACACTTGTCTATCTAGTTTCTATAATCTTAACTGGCTGTAAAAACAAAGGTATATTTGGGCATATTTCATCCTCTTGCTCAATGCTGAGATCGACAAAATATTTCTATTTTTTAAACTCCCGTGCATTTATGAATGTTTAAAGCAAAAACAATTTTAATTTCTTCTAATGTTTCTCTGTGGATGCAACAAAAGTCCAAATATGTGTGTCTATAATTGTTTTGTGTTGTAGATTTTCCGATTCAAGCGAATGCCATCTGTTCATATGATGTGGATGCAGCACTATTGTATTCTTATCAGAACTAATACTTATTATTAGAAGACAGCTTGTAGGATTGCTACAGTTGGAAACTAATGGACCTCATTCACCAATCGTAAACAAACATTTAGCCAGGTGATTCTCTATATCTTTTATAGAAAGTATTTCATCCATCGTGGCTGTCACGTAATACATATTTTTCATTGTTTTATTAATATTATGACGTGGCTAAATGTGTTTATTTACGATTGGTAAATGAGGTCCAATCAGAAAAGTAAACTGTGCTCAATTACACTTTTATTTTTTTTACATTTGATGACAAATTAAATTAAAGCTACACTAATATGTGTTACAAAACTATTGATTAAAATATATATTTCTCTTGTTGCAGTCCCTGCATTATCTCCCTGTGAACAGCGATACTTGTTTCCCTTGCGACTGCTACAAGCTTGGCTCCAAGGATGTCGCATGCAACCCTCTGACTGGCCAGTGTAGCTGCTTCGATGGTGTCATAGGTCGCCGGTGTGACATGTGTGACAGCATCTTTGCAGCAGTGAGCAAAACAAAGCAAAAAGTGAATGACACAGCATATCAAGAAGTTGTCACATGTGTTGGTGAGAAGCTTCCGTTTTATTTTTGCCCTCACATCTATAGCTTTATAAATATTGGTGGAGTTGTTCGGTTGATTTATTCAGTCAACTTTCTTTTAGCCGCATTACTTTTAATGCACAACTTCTAACCCTTTAACAATTAAAATTCCATTGTCTCTACGATTCCTTTTCAAATAATCTCTTTTAAAAAAAAGATCTGAATCTCTTTTTCATTAGAAATGTTCATTTCAAAACTGACCTAGTCAAAGCCTCAGTAACTTATCATCAAAGTTGAGTTGAATTGTGTTATAGAAAAAAATATTGTTCCTCTTATGTACATAACCACTGTCTGTCTATGTAAACACTGAAATATGTAAGCATTAGAATTATTGTGTTTTTAACAGATCAGTTACTGAAGTGAGAAGATTCACTGGAAATTATTTTAAATAAATTATCATTGTATTTGACTTTATCATGTTCATATGTGAAAAGCCTGGCTGAATGCTTGTATCTAGGTCTCAGCCTTAAGTGCTGTCTGTAATCCAAAACTCTTTTGTAACCTATTTGTCTGAAGTTACTTGAGTAGTTGAAGTAAAATGTTCTGTGACGATAATATCATGTGTATTTCACGTTTCTTAAATCAATAATATAACACCAAATGGCTTGTTGCTTTGTTTCAGTGTTCTATGAGGAATGTCCCAGGAACCATGCTGGAGGGATCTGGTGGGATCAAGTTCTGTTTGGTCAAGAAGCCCAACAAGATTGTCCTGATGGTGCCACTGGTCAGTTGACTAAAAGTTTTCATTCTACAAGCTCATTTTGTACTGATTTAAAAATGTGTTCAGAAGTTGTTGTTTTTTGTATTTGTACATAAAGTGTTGAAATAGAAATCATTGGCACCAACAGCAAGCTTGTACTATTTTAAAAGTTGTGTGACTTGACTTAATCCTTTTAACTCACAATGGAGCATAGGACTGCAACAGCACTTTGCACCTTTCGCCATTGGAATCACCTCTGGGCAACTCCCCTCAACTGGGTCATTGTTCATCCTGCCATCTTTGCCTCTTGATCTTCTGATCTTCTCTGTTTGCTTTAGTCTTCCAGCCTTTCCCCTGTGGGTTCCAGTCTTTCCCCTGTGGGTTCCAGTCTTTCCCCTGTGGGTTCCAGTCTTTCCCCTGTGGGTTCCAGCCTTTCCCCTGTGGGTTCCAGTCTTTCCCCTGTGGGTTCCAGCCTTTCCCCTGTGGGTTCCAGTCTAAGGCCTGTTTAGAAATGCTTTCTGTTATTTATCTCAATGTAAATCCAATCCAACCCCATTAGCATTTTCTGTCAAGTTGTATCTGCTAATTATAATCTAGAGACAGTCTGATCATTTGTACAACATTTGCCTCTCAGGACAAAACAAAACTCCTTGATTCCTTCTTCCAATGGAGATGGGCATATTGTTTCACTCAGGACTGTTTACAGTCAATACTTCAGAGGATGTGACTCAGCATGTACTAGACACTCAGTATTCTTCACTTTTACCACAGAAACTTGAATGCTAATGATCCTATTTAAAATCTGTTTCCTAAAACAGTATTATGTGCTGAGTGTTATTGTCAAACACTATTTATCTGTGCACACAATAACTAGATAAAAACATCCAGCTATATGGACTGTGAGGTATCCTCAAACCTATCAGTACTCTTGATCCTTTGACTTCCATGCCATCTAATGGAATCTTATAGTTTATTCAGTGACTCAATGTGTATTTCCTATTTGCAGGGACAGCAAGAAGGAAATGTACTGAGAAACAAAGTTGGTCTGAGCCAGATTTATTCAACTGCACAAGCAATACTTACCTTCAGTTTGATGGCCAGGTAAGACATGTAGGTTGTAGGAGAAAAATGAACTTGTAGTGCTGTGGACACTTAATTTTGAACATACTGTTACTTAGATTGTATTGAATTTTATTGCATTGTTTTATTTTTTACTGTCTCAAATTACTTTTTTGAAAACAATATTAGGTCACAATGTTTAGAAATCTTTTTTTTTTATATAAATCCTGATTAATTTTTTTACCTATTTTATTTTTTTTGGCTACAAAAAATAATTTTGTTATTAATGAATTTTTGTTTCATGTAAACCTTTCTAACATTCTAATGTTCAGTTCAATTTTAATTTCTGTCCTATGAAACAACAAGCTTTATTTGCACAACTATCTATGCCAATCACTTATCTATACAAGTTTAACTAGTTTCTGATTATTTTCTAGGTGAAAGCCTTTGAGTCTGGCAACATGAGCCCATACATTGCTGACTTCACTTTGAGTAAACTCAAGAACATCTCCTACACCACAACACCAATCTATGGTGGAGACATCCTGATGGTCTATAGATTTACTAACGTCTCACTCAACTATGAGATCTCTCAGACTGGACTCAGTATGATCAGTCAGCAGTACAGGGACTTTGTGCAGGTATCAACTGCTGATGATTCAACAGCAATATGCTAACATACATTTGTATCTTCATTGTCTTTGCTTGTCTGCTAAAATGTAATGAACTCATTGCTATGTCCAATGTTATTCTTTTAAAACAGAAACTGTTGGTATCTTCAATAGTCTTTGCTTGTCTACCAAAATGTAATGAACTAATTGTTAACTCAAATGTTGTTCTTTTAAAACAGAAACTGTTGGTAGCTTTGAGCAATGTGACCGATGAAAAGTACACCCGCTACTGGCAGCAGGTCGGGAAGATGACAGGTGGCGCCACACATCTGATGAACTTGTTTGAGAAGTTTGTGGCCAAGACTGTACAGCTTCTGCCTCAGGCTCAGTCTGGAACTTATGAGGCTGTGTCTGATGATATGGGTAAGTCAAGGGTCAATCCCAGTCTAGCGTTTTAATTTACATGTCGAATAATTTTTTTTTTGTGACGCATGAGGGTCTTCATAAAAGTCTTTTAAGGTCTAAATGGCCTTGTTGATAGTACATCCTAGTCTGTTTTAATAAGTTCTAGAGTTCAATGTCCTCACAAGAGATGAAGTTTCCTTCCAGACTCCATTGTCCTCACAAGAGATTAAGATTAAAATTTTAAATGTAACATTTTTTAAAGCTACTAGTGTTCATATTAATAATTCAAATAGAAACATATATTTTATTGAAATCAAGAACTTTTTATGAGATTTTTTTCAACACTGTTGACAAATCTTGCATGGTGCCTCCACGGTTTTAAGGGATAGGTAAGGTAAAAAAAAAAGGTACAAACACATCCAGCGGTGTAGTGCTAGTTTCATTTTTTTTTTTAAATCATAATTCTCCTTCTCATTTTTTCTTTTTCTTCTTTCTGTCATTATAATTGACTAGTTGCAGTAGGAAGTGAAAACTGTATTGTCCACTGTAGAAGTAAACTAACACAGTGTGTGTATAACATTTGTTTAGTTTTAGGTGTAGACTGGCTAAACCTGTACAACTTTTCGGGAGCCACTGTCCCTAAGTATGACAACAATGTCAAGAGAGGTTCCATTGACAAGGTCGCTTCTGTCACATTCCCTGCATCTTTGTTTTCTCAGCCAGTCTCAGGTGAGTCCTTGATACATTTATCCTTTCACTTAGATTACACTGTTTAAACTTTAACTGTACAGTCCTTAACTAACAATCCTATGTCCTGGAGGATCTGGACTTAGAATTCAGAAAGCATTCAATCATATTGACCACCTAAAAAAAAGCAATATATGTTTTATATATTTCTTTTTTTATTGAATGAGGAATAGTTTAGAAAAATGTTTAAAAGGAAATAATTGTGTTTCAGGGCCAGGCTCTAGTGTTGATGTTTCTAAAGCTTACTTTGGCTACGCTGTGTACAGAGACTTTGGGAAACATGTCAGCATGAACACAGATGACACAATACGGTAGAGAACAGTTGTTGTTTTTTTTTGTTGTATGTCTAATGTCATGCTTAGTTTGAGATCAAATTCTTTTCTCTTTACCATCTGAATATAGTAGGCAACAAAAATTACACAATAACTCATGAAAATTAATTAATAAAAGCAACATTTGTTTTCTAATTAAACCATGAAATTTTTTTGGTCCTTTCTTTTGCTATGTACAGCAGCTTACAAATACAAAGCAAGGAGAGCAATAGAATATACATATTTCATTTTATAGCCTTATGAATTGTGTCACAAGTTAACTATTAATTTTTTTTTCTGCTTAGTTGTTTATTTATTTAGTCTCATATGCATGCACTATTTTTGTATGTTCTAACTTAACAAATAACTAAATATTTTTTTATATACAATCGTATAATCATTAAAAATATTGCATATAATTGTAATGTAATTGACTAATTTTCTTACTTATAAGTAACTTGACTATTGTTTAAGGGAATAAGTTGACATTTTTTTATTAACAGGCGCACAGGACGTCCAATGACTGTCAACAGCGCCATTATGTCAGTGATAGTCTCTGAGAAAGAGAATATAACCCAAGGCTATATCAAGGATCCAGTTATTTTGACCTTGAGACTGATGTTACCAAACAACAGAACCAACCTGTACTGTGCTAGATGGGTGCCCAGTGCATCTGATGACAAGTAAGTTGGTAATTAAATTAAGTAACTGGACTTGGTCACCTGTTTTGTGAAGTCACATATCAGCTCACGTCATTATTGTATTTTTATCAAAATAGATCACAGCTGCGTCTGTCTAGCCATGTCAAATTTTGCACCTTCCCTTAACCAATGCCTAAATACTATTAATCTGGTATTGATGCAGCATTTGAGCATAAGGGGATGGTCAGATTGCAGATGCCATACAGTAACTCAAAATACCAGTCTTCATTAAGATTCGAACCCAGTACCTCAAGATTTGAACCCAGGACCTCAAGTTTAGAAGCCAAGAGCTTAACCACTCAGCTACCCCACCCTATTAAATAGAACTTGTTATTTATTTTTGTAGCCATTGAACCAAATGCCTTGTTTCTTAATGCAGATCTGGCATTTGGACAGCAGCTGGCTGTAAGACAAGAAACACCAGCTGCCGAGTGACTGTCAGCTCTGACCACTGTGAAGAGTTCTACATCACCTGTGAATGTAATCACCTGTCGACCTATGCTGTCATCATTGACGTGGCTGATGGCACAGTGAGTTCATTTTGTAAACTTAATACCATTAAAATTTGTTGTTGCTTTCAAATGAATTGTTTAGTGTAATGGGTCTTGTTACTGTTGCGTATGTTGAATTATCAAAAGATATTTGAGTATGTTTGTGTGTATTTAGATGCAAAGTTCCTTCCTGAAACACACAGTAATTAAGAGACTTACAAATTTACAGAATAAAATGACTGAGTCAACTACAGTTTAAAAAATTCATATAACTTCAATACAGAACTGGAATAGACTTAGTCTCTGTCATTAGTAATGACTAAGATGTTACTTCTGTGAATGTTCTACACTAACTGAGTTTTTTTCTAAACTATCTTTAGTGTTGTTGATATTGTGACTCATTATTAGTCACATTCCCAGTCAGTCTCCTATGGTGTAACACTGCAGTAGGATTATTTTAAAATAATTTAATTGTGAGAGAGAAAAAAAACAGATTAAAATTGTCCATGTATAAAATTGTCCTGTATAAAATTGTCCATGTATAAAATTGTCCATGTATATAGATTGGATGAAGTGTAGTTTACCCAGTTTTGTTATCAAAGGTTTCCCAAGATCATAAGTGTAGCCCCTTTTTTTACTCTCTCTATTGCTCTCTTTACTTTGTAGAATGATTGGTGGTGGCTTACAAATAAAGTTACTCCCTTGCCTTGGATATTTTTGTTTTGAAGAAATAAGATTCAATTCTAAGCTTTTAATTTCTCTAATTCTGTTTTTTTTTTCTATTTCATTATTAAATGTTTTTAACATCCCACAGACTATGCACCATCGAATAAGAGGGAAAAATTCTATTTTATTCACATTTTAATGGTGTTGCCAAAATGTCATTAAAAAATTTAAAGTAAAAAAAAAATTAAAATGTTTTTTTTAAAACCTTTAATGTTCTGCAATGCTATAAAATTGTTTCATAAAACTTGTATTTGTTATGAACATAATACTACATTGGTCAATCATATTTATGGATGATGAGAAATATACCCAATTGTTAGAACATGCTATGATCTTTTTTTTTTAGAAAATATCTGTAATTTATAAGATAAGAGAACTCTTCATTCTATAGAGTCTTCTAACTTATTCCAGGCCTTGCTACCAGCTATAATAGACATGGAGGCTATAACCTATGTGCTGACAACTCTGTCTCTGCTGCTACTGCTGTTGTCTTTCTTTGTCCTGTTTACCTTCAAGAGACTCCAGTGCAACTGGAACAGCATCCGCATCAACATCATCTTCACCATCTTCATTGTGGACCTGGCCTACGTCATTGGAATTAATAAAACAAGCCCAGAGGTTTGTGATCCAGTGTGATAATACGCTTAGGATAAATCAATATTTTAGACTTTTGATTTTAAGTGTCTAGTTGCTTTATCATGGTTGCCTGAAGGAACCTCTCTTGAAGAGCTTTAAGTACTGGGAAGATAACATTGTTGTCTGGAAAATTTCTGTAAAAATTGTTTCCTTTTAGAAAAAAATAATATTTAATTTATAACACTGAGTGGTAAGGCACTTACCTTCTGAACAGGAGGATCCCAGGTTCTTAGCCGGATGAAGACTGGGATTTTTATTTGGGATCTTTAGGGGACCCCTGAGCCCACTTAGCTCTAATGAGTATCTGACATTAGTTAGAGAAAAATTGAAGGCGGTTAGTCATTATGCTGGCCACATGACATCCTCGTTAGGCGTGGGCCACAGAAACAGATGACTTTTACATTACCTTAGGTCTGTAAGGGAATCTATTTATATCACCCATTACAAACAAACTAAATTAATTTCCTTAAAACGTTAATTTCCTTGAATGTGGTGATACCATTTCTAGTCACTTAATTCTGTCTTCATCCCTGGTTTTCTATGCTCAACACAAAACTCAATATGTTTTCTTTCCCCAGCTTTTCTGTCGCTTGATTGCCATTGCCTTGCATTATTTCTACATGTCATGTTTTGCCTGGCTGTTTGTGGAGATGTTGCACATTTACAGGATGCTGACAGAGAAACAAACCATCAACTATGGTTCAATGAAGTTCTACTATCTACTGGGTTATGGTAAGACTTTTTACTTTGTTTGCTTGACTAAAACAGAATGTGCTCAAATTTTGCTATAACAACTGAATATTCAGGCTATTCACTTTGACATAACTTTCTTTGGACTCAAAGACAAGTCTTTTCAGTTGGTGCAAACTATGTTCGTCATATGGCAGTCATGTGATATTATTGTTGTTTGTAGCATAGAGTGTCATAAAACATTTAGTGCCATTATACAATTCTTGTATGACACCGCCAGTACAACAACACTAAACAAATGTGACAATTATAAATGTACTTTCTTCTACTTCCAGTAATACCTGGCATAGTTGTTGGCCTGGCTGTTGGACTTTATACAAATGCTTATGGCAATGCCAGTTTGTAAGTGTATTTCTATATATATATAGACTAATACTTTAAAGCACACAATATTTTTTTTCATTTCATAAGGGCACATTTAAAGTCATTCATTTTTTTGTATTTTGTATTGCTTTTCTCAGCTGCTGGTTAGTGACATCAGAAGCCTTTATTTGGAGTTTTGCTGGACCTATTGCTTTCATTATAGTGGTAAGAATGTGTTTGGCCTGGCTCATTGGTTACCTCCCATGGAGTTTTTAGTTGGAAAAAGTAAATTCAAATTTGATATTTATTGGTATGAATCACAATTGAACATTCCAAATGTTTTATATTTTATCAGGTGAATGTCTTCACATTTTTGTTAGCTGCTAAAGCAAGCTGTGCAGAAAAAATTCCAGTTTCTGATGTTGGCATAGTCAGGTAACTCAAGGAACAGTTGTTTTTTTTCCTTGCACCTTAGAATTATATGCTAATATTTTATATGATAAAATAGGTGTGAAGAAACGAGTCCCTTTAATTATAAACTGCCTTTATTGAGAAGCATACAACGTAACATATTTACAAGATGAATACTATATACAGATAACCAACTCTACTCGATGACTTCCATTCTTCTTGTTTACAACACACACGACTTCTGGAAGTCCCCTAACTCCCCGGTACCCAACACTTGACCGTGTGTCACGGTTGACCACACATAGTCTGTGTCACAACAAAAGTCCTACAGTACACAAATTTTAAATAATTGTTATCTTATTAGTGCTGAAGGCACCATTTATCCTCTTTTGTTCCGTTGGCAATTAAATCCTTGAACAAAATGTAACTTACTGTTTTTTAAATTGAAACTGAAGTACAAAACAAACTTCCTCATTGAGAGTAACAGAGATTATTGTTATTGTTTTTATTATTAAAAACTTGTAAGCCAGTTTATGATATTGTTGAGCTCTCAAGATCTAAACTAGATCACACCCGTAGCACCTACTCAACTCAACAAGAGAAACAATATCATAAGTATGATTTACACTAAGAGAAGCTGTTTATTATCAGCATTGTTATTAAAAAATAAAACAGTGAACATCAAAGCAGGATAGAGGGGGAGTTTTTTTTATGATTTATTACACAGCATATGAACATAGAGTTTTATTTAGAGAATTCTTTTAGTAGTCTAGTTGTTAGATACTAAGCTTGCTTTATTACTTTTGTGTCAATGTTGCATTGTTGTAATGTAGTGCTGACCTTTGTAGCAGACATCTAATACTTGCCAACTATTTCAGGATGGGTCTGTTGTACTCCATATTTCTCTTACTCCTGTTGTGTATCACTTGGATCCTGGGTCTCCTGTCTGTCAACTTTGGCCAGCTAGTGCTGCATTACTTCCATGCCATCTTGATCTTTTTTGAAGGGCTCTACGTATTTCTGTTCTACATTCTCATCAACAAGAAGGTAAATTAATTTATTTTAATTTTGTTCGTTTGACATGTTATGGAGAAAAAATTCTAAATACTATTTAGTAAATAATATTCTTAGAATAGAATCCATCAAATAGTTGTGCGATAGGCCTTGCCTGTGTAATTGTTGGTGGCTGTGGGACTTTGACAGATTACTCTAAAGATTTCTGGGTTTCTTGTACGGGTGATGCTCTTAAAGCTCATCAGAACAGAACCTACATATGCAACAACCCTAAGTCCAAACTGTTATACAGAAGTTTAATACTAATTAGGCCACAGTCGAGTCTCTGTCCATAATACGAAGTTATCATCAATCTGTTCATCATACAAACTCACCTTTAGTATTTCTAGTTCTATTGGCTCTGACTAAAAGAATAAAGAGAAGTGTCTCCAAGTTGTCAGCCCCATCAGATAGTCTTATTATTTCTATACATCTTATTCAGCTAAACTAGTCAAAAT